>BLKR01004022.1:0-122592 GCA_011170035.1 Teleogryllus occipitalis | reverse complement strand
ACTGTCATGCTCTGTGACATGGGAGAGCGCACGTAACAGTCTCTTCCAGGTGTGAAATTCATTTTGAAATGGGAGAAGACAACTGACGACTCTTAGTAACATTCGCGACAGTAAATTTCCATAGGGAGAAATGCGAAAAATGTGGAGAGGACGCGAGCGACCGTTTGCCGGATTCATTCAGACTAAAATGGACCGAGCGGTGTCTACCTACACATGCGAGTGTGCGCGAAACTGCGCCCCGTCGCGTCGCGTCGCCGCTCCTGCCCCCTGCCCCCGCCCGCTCGTCGCCCGCGCTCGCGTTTCACGCGGGATTCCTGCATGCGCAACGAGGCGCAGGGCTGGGAGAGCGGGATGCGGCGACGCGGCGCGGCGCGACGCGGGGACTGCGCAGGTCGCAGTGGGCCGGGCGCCTGTTGTGCGCGCACAAAGCGAGCCAACTCAGGACGGGGAATGCTGTCGCTTAGTCGCTTTTGTTTCTTTCTTTGAAAAAATTAGGTCTTTCAAAGGTTTTAAGTTAGATACACATATTTTTCAATATGTAATTCAAGAAATATTTTGTACAATGTTTGAAACAATAGAAACTAGCAACTAATGATGCTAGGAAGGGTCTTTCAGAAAAATCATTTGAAGTACGAAATACATTTAAATTAAAGAATATTTGAGAATATGATCGAAAGTTGCTTCTCGTGGAAGGGAAATGCTGGAGTTCCTCACCAGAGCGTCACCAGGCAGCGGAGTCACAGCCGCACCAAGGCCATTTGCGCCCTGGGCAAATTTGTTTGCCCCCTCGCCTTCTAATATTATAAATTTTGTTACATAGATTTTATTTAGATTTATGAAGGCCAGCGGCAATATCACAATTTTCCCCATGAGAAATTAAAGTAATCGATATTTTCCACTGCATAGCGCCTTCTCGCCCCAGGTTTGAAGTGAAGTTCCAATAAGAGATGGAAATTTAAAAAGATGCTAATACAATCATCGTGCGTCTCCTAACAAACACTTCCTTTCCTTTCCTTTTCTGTCCGAGATACGGACCCTAGACCTACGGGCTGTTTCACCCAGAATGACTCACCCCAATAATAGCTAAAAGGAATATAATTAAAATGCTGCTAAAATAGCACGAACTTACTCGCATTATCTGTAACTTTTGGAATTTTCGAAAATTCAGAGATTTCAATGAAAATGAGACTTGTGCCATTTTTAAAAGCATTCTTTACGATGACTGAAGAAATAGTTTAATTAAAAAATTTGGAGCCTCTTTGAGAAAATTGTGATAAATTTGAAACCGCCCAAAGTACCCTCAAAATCAAATATTCGTTGCAAACTCTCAGAGCCCCGAACTCGTCCGGATGGATCAGAAAATATCAATTTTGGAAAAAATCATCTGAATGATTCAGATTCTAGCGTTGTGCACAGAGCTCAGAGGAACCGACTGACGTGTTTAGCCATAAACCAATTTTTCCGTATCAAGGACTCAGAAAACCAGGATTCTGTGCACCCAGCGTGCAGGGACAAGATTTATCCACTTTTCCGACACCAGACGCGCTCGGAAATACAAAATAAGCAGTGAACGAAAACACTTCTCCAGTGGTGTATTCGAATGAACATGAATGTCAGGGTTCGAGCTGAGCTTTAGTGCCACTAGTTGGAGGGGGGGGGGGTCCGCGCCACGCGCCTCCGCTGAAACGCCGCCGCCGCATGGAAAGCGGCTTGATTTAATTGGCCCGCCCCATTGTCTGCAGTGCTGACAACACAATGACGGGTGGTGGCAAGGCGGCTCGGCGGCGTCTGCGCAGCGCTCTGCCCTCCATTGTGCTGCGCCCCAGCCGGAAGCGGCGCGGCGCGGGGCGGCGCGGGGCGGCGCGGGGCGGCGCGGGGCGGCGCGGGGCGGCGCGGGGCGGCGCGGGGCGGCGCGGGGCGGCGCGGGGCGGCCTCGAGGCTGCCGAGGGATGGCCCTTCTCCCATGCCTCCGTTCACTTGGATCCAGACATTGGTTACACCTCTCCCTCACCTTTCTTGTCTAGTTCACTACGAATGCACATCATGGGTCCTATTGGTTGGATGCCTTCCTCACCTTTCTTGTGTACGTCTCTAAGAATGCAGATAATTTGCCCTATTTGTTGCATGTATTCTTCACCTTTCTTGTCGTGTTCACTAGGAATGCTGATAATGTTTCCTTTTGCTTACGTGTCTTCCTCATCTTCCTTGTCTAGTTCATCTATTTGTCTATATACTTTAAAATCCGCAATGGTACATCAACTTTTCTCATAGTGTTTACACTTCATATTACGATTTTCATGTAACAATGATGTACATAGTAATTATTACCGTTTTTCGTATCTTCGGAATTGAGGAATTTTAATACTGGTTCTCGCAATAAGTACATTAATTTTTAATACATAATTTTATTTACATTCTTTCTTTCTGAAGGTTTTCTAATATTGCACAGTTTTATCATAATTTAGAGGTGTATTCGTCCATTGACATTTATGAAGGTTATGGCTATTGTCATTCCTAGAAATGCTTTGAGAGGTGTTACTGCCGAGGCCAAAAGTTAAGGCCGAGGCAGAGCGTAGCGGAGCCGAAATTTTTAATTTGAACTAGGCAGTAATATCTCTGTAACATTTCGGGGTATGTTTAGAATTATTTCGGTCATCATAAAATTCACGAATTATGCGAAAATTTAAGACATTACTGAAATAGTAAACACATGATTTCTGTTGCTGCGGCACGTTAGTAGTTGTGGGGTGTTGCTTTCGATATATCTATACCGTGTGGCCCACCTAAGATGTTCCCTTCAATTGTCTCCTGAACCGTTGCAGATACTGAGATGCGGTTTTCACTAAAACTACTATATGCAAGGGGCACATATGGCCATGCATAATATTATTCTATTGCATTTTTTATTGCAGAGATATTGACCCAACTTCGATTTTTTAAACGAAACCCTATAGTTTTTTTAGCTCATCATAACAAGCGTGAAGAGACGAGTTCATAAATATGCATATCGCCATATGTTACATAATAAAATTTTCGAAAAATTAAGAGTTTTAAAGACGCACGCCGACTACTGGTTTCCGTAATCTGAACGAGGAATTCCAGGTGAAATGCAGCGAGGTCATTCCCTTCCGTTGCGTCGGTCGACTAACGTGGGAAAACTGGAGATGCCTCGAAGTGGCATAAGAAGGGTAGGTAGAATAAAAGGGTGGTGGAGAAAGGAAATGCAGTCAGAACTAAACGGGAACTCTCCAGATTTAGAAGAAATTTGTAAACGCAGTGAAATAGTGCAGAAATATCCGGGAAGATGTATACGAACGAGGAAAGCTGGACCTAATTCTGGTGTACGGTGAATGTGGCAGAAATGCAAAGAAAAGTGCATTACTGTATGCTGAAAGATATCCAGATCGACGGCGGCCTTCGCACATGACTGTAATGAGAATCTGTAAAAGCCTTGTGCAGAGAGGCGACTGGAACGCAAAGACTCGTTTGCGGAGCAGAAGGGCAACGAATGAGGAAGCACAGGCCGCCGTTCTTGCAGCTGTTCACAACAATCCCCATATCAGCTCTCGAGACATTGCCAGAGATTCCGGCATTAGTCGTTCGAGTGCCCTCCGCATCTTGAAGAGTAACAAGTTTCACCCCTACCACATTTCGTTGCACCAGAAGCTTTATGATGGTGATTACCAGAAACGTGTTCAGTTTTGTCGTTTTGCTCTGGAACACGTGCGAGATGATCAGGACTTTTTTAAGAAGATTATGTTTACCGATGAGGCAACATTTACGAATCACGGTCAGGTGAATCTACGCAACATGCACTACTGGGCAGTGGACAATCCTCGCTGGCTTCGTGAAGTTGAGAACCAAAAGCAGTGGAGTATTAATGTCTGGTGCGGTATTCTTAACGACACCATCATAGGTCCCTATTTCATGGATGGACATTTGACAGGAATCAAATACGCAAGATTTCTTCGTGAAACATTGCCGCTGCTTCTGGAGGAAATTCCCCTGGATATGAGAAATTGTATGTGGATGCAACATGACGGATGTCCAGCCCACAACGCGCTTGAGGCTAGGCAAGTGCTGAATGAGAAGTTCCCCGGCCGATGGATTGGGCGCAGTAGTAAACTGGCCGGCAAGGTCACCTGATCTTACGCCCCTGGACTATTTTCTATGGGGAACGATAAAGAACGAAGTTTACTCGCAAGTACCAACAACATCTGAAGATCTGAGGCGCCGCATTACCGCATCTTGTCATGCCATTTCACGTGGAACTCTGAATTCTGTTCGAAGGTCTCTTTACAAGCGTCTTCAAATGTGTATATCCGTTGATGGTGCACATATTGAGTACATGTTATAAATCAAGCTATTTCTAGAATTGTTAACTTACCTTTACTGTATTTTAAAGTATTTTTCTTACTTTTATTTACACGATATTTTTGTACCGGCTGTTTTCAGTCTTTCAAAGAGTAAACGTTTTGTTTCTGACAGCACACGCATTTATTAATTCAGAACATGTTCACTCTCCAATCTTCCTTTGCTTTCTCTACGGTTAATAATTCAAATATTTTCTCAAATCTTGTAGTATTTCATTAATTAAAAAATAGTACCTTGTGGCGTACAGATTTGCTCAGAACATGGCTATGGGTGAATACATTGTCTCCAGGACTGAGAGGGTGTAGTCTTAAAGAGCAAATCGCGGGTTTTCGTGAGCTCCTTTGCACATTGCACCACTACATTTACCGCAAGTCGACGCAACGGAAGGGAATGGCCTCGCCGCATTTCACCCGGAATTTCTCGTTCAGATTACGGAAACCAGTAGTCGGCGTGCGTCTTTAAAATTCTTAATTTTTCGAAAATTTTATTATGTAACATATGGCGATATGCATATTTATGAACTCGTCTCTTCACGCTTGTTATGATGAGCTAAAAAAAACTATAGGGTTCCGTTTAAAAAATCGAAGTTGGGTCAATATCTCCGCAATAAAAGCAATAGAATAATATTATGCATGCCATATGTGCCCCTTGCATATAGTAGTTTAGTGAAAACCGCATCTCAGTATCTGCAACGGTTCAGGAGAAAATTGAAGGGAACATCTTAGGTGGGCCACACGGTATAATAGTTACCTACTATTTCTGCAGAATATCAACTTACATGCATATCTCTATTAATACATGTTCAACAACTCAAATTTCGAAAGAGTTTGAAAGATAACGCTTTTTACTTAACTATTTTCTCCCCCATAAGTCACATACAGTTGTTTACTATTTTTGACTAAATAAATAAAACTAAGAGACTCGATTTTTTCACTTAGCCCCTTTGTAAGGTTAGCTATTTATTATGCATCAAAGAAAACAAAACTTGCCGCGAACGGAACTCGCACGCATTCGCAAGCTATCTTATAAGACAGTCCACGACTGTTTATATAAAAATGTCAAGGTACACACATTTATCACAAAATCCCATTGTATAGCACAAAACCACAAAATTCTGCGAAAAATTAGTTCTATTTCGAATTTGATAAATTAGAACGAATTACCCACGTGTTTTAATGAATTTTAAATATTTCATTTTTAACTTAAAGCAGCTAAGCACAAAATTCGTTACAAAAACACAACACTAAATTATTCATTTTAACACTAAATGGAAGTGTAGGTTATCCCATTCTTTGCGAACATGACTCTAGTACCTAAATTAACCTGCCCGACGCGGTCGCGGGCGTATTCTAGACATTCATGTGATTTGTGAATCACCGTAGTACCGCTGGCTATGGACCACGCTAGTTGTCCAGGTACAGCTAAAGAATCAGAGCTGAAGGGGGAAAAGTTGAGCCAGAAAAATATGAGGGGAAAGAGATGATGAAAGAGAAGAACATCTAGAAGAAGGAAGCGACAATAGAAATAAAAAGGCTGATAAAGGAGGCGAGAAATGGTAGAGGGAAAACAAATTAGTCTAATATTGGTTTAAATATAATAGAAAGGTTAAAGCAATAGACACAGACAAAACTTATGTTGTGGAACTTGAGTTTAATTTTAAATATTTAAAATTTTAAATATTTAAAATTAAACACAAATGTAAAGAATGTGTCACAACGTAAGTATTCTCAACTTTATCTACATATGAAATTACAAAACAATTACAGAAAGATTACAAAAAGAAACAAGAAACTCAAAAATGTTAAAAATAGGTTACAAGAACGTTCACGGGCAGAAGTAAGGCGAGTAAGGTAGAAGCTAATTTTTCTGACATATCCAAGTTTAAACTAATGAAAAGGACTTCTTCTGATAGTTATTTTAAAGTCATACAGGATTATCTCAAGGTTTGAAAAGATAATTTTTATATTTCTTCTAAAGAGTTTAATCACATGTACCCTACTGTTCCAAATGTAGCATTCGCATATGGTTTTATCGAGGTCCACAAAAATGATCTTCCTATGAGGCCGGTGGTGTCTTTCGTAGGAACAATTGATTATATTTTGTCAAAATTTTTTAATCAACTTTTTAAGTTTTTGTTTACAAATGATTATGTTCATGGCATAAAGAACAGTTTTGAGCTGATTACTAAATTGCGTACGGTCAAAATGAATCCTGATCTTAGATTGATATCACTTGATGTGACCGCCATGTACCCTTCAATTCCTCACGGTTTAATTGTTGAAGCGATGGATGATTTTTTTATCTATTCATTCTCACAAAATTTGTATTCCATGTGACCAAATCATGATAGCTGTTCGATCCATTCTGAATAATATTCAGTTTACTTTTAACAACAAATTGTACCGCAAATACACGGGCACACCTATTGGTGGTCCATTAAGCACTATTTTTGCGGAATCGGTTATGCGTAAACTTGAACAACAGGTCCTTAAACAAATAGATTTTAATCTCTGTGTGCGCTATGTGGATAATGCGCTCATCCTATTGCCATATGATGCTATTGAATCTTTATTGGGTAGGTTTAATCACTATAACTCAAATATTCAATTTACCATTGAAATAGAACAAAATTCAAAAATAAATGTTCTGGATGTCACCGTATTTCGTAATACTAATAGCATTACCACAAATTGGTACACCAAATCAATATACGCAGGAATTACCTTGAACTTTTTGTCTTGTCATTCTGTATCCATGAAAAAAATATATAGTAATGAATTTAGTTGATATGGCTATTAAATTGTCATCCCCTTTTCCATTTGTCTAATTTGAACAAAATTTCGGAAATCCTGAGGTTGAATAATTACCCGGATAAGTTCATTAATAAGTTGATTAACCAGAGGGTAAAAACTATTAACATGCAGGACCAAAATAATAATTCTAAATTTAGTGAGGTTTTGTCTGATGAAAGAAAGAAATACATTTGTTTCCCCTTTATCCCTCAAATTCAAAAAAGTTTAAAAGAAGAGTTGAAATTAAAATTTGATATGAATTTGCTGAATGGAATGTGCAACAAGAGGTCTATTGTTGTTAACCTAAAAGACCGGAGAAACAAATTTGACCTTCAGAATATTGTTAATCGGATAAATTGTCAACAATGTTCTAAATCTTACATTCGGCAAACTAAAAAAAAACTGAAAACACGTGTATCTGAGCATATGCGTAATATTTATGAAATCTCGGATAGGCAAAATTCAATTACGAAACACAGGCTGGATAGTGGACATTCCATGGATTTTACAGATGTTAAAATATTGGAGTCGGGACGTAATGATTTTTCTAGATTGGTGCTCGAAACTCTTCACATAAAAACTTCAGATTGTATGAATACACAGGCTGAATCTAATTCTTTCACATGTCTTTATGATTCTGTCTTATGGAATGTTTCAAAGAAATAATATTTTTATGTCTGGTGCTTGCCAAATTTGTAATTTCCTGTATTTTTAATTCTGGTGAAGAATGTTAGTTATTATATAAATATATAAATAATTAGTTTATGCAATTAATATTTGTAATTTTGTGTTATTTATAATTTGTGTATTGTATTTCTTGCAACGTATTTGAAATCTCCCAACCGTCAGCTGATAATTTACGTTGGATTCTAATCATGTTTAACTACCATGCCAGACGTGCGTTCGCATGCCCTGTTGAGAATGTGTTATGTTATTTTGTTTTCTTTTTGATCTTTTGTTTGTTTTAAATTGGTGAGTCTTATGTTTACTATATCGAGTACTATAGATGTTTTATCTTTGTATTCTTTTTAGTTTTTGGAGTATTTTCTTATAATATTGTACAGTAATTATTTCATAACTTCTTTGTTACACAGCCGTGCTATATATATAGATATATAAATTAATAATAGGATCTTTGTAATTCTGCCTGTCAAAAATCTTAATGTAGCCGAATACATGAATCTGAATTGAGTACAAGAAGAAAGACTAAATTACAAAAAGTTTCAGAAATGTTACAAGAGGAAAAACAAAAAATTACAAAAGATTTACAGAACAGTTTAAAAAAGACAAAAAAATTCAGACGGGTTAGAAAAAGAAAAACACAAAATTACCAAAAAGTTACAGAAAGGTTACCAAAATAAGAGGGAGACGCACGCCAGCGGAACAAAAATGAGCTTTGGTCGGTCGTTCAAATGGAACCCCGGCCACTGGTGTTATTGTAACGCCGCGGGGCTGCATGTTGGTATTGATCTGGCCGCTGCATTGTTACGTAATCTCACCAGTTACCAGCTTCAGTGGGAGCTCGGCGCGTGGGAGAAGAGAGCACGCGGAGAGAGTTGGGGGAGGGAGGCGTGGGGGTTGGGGAGGGATGGGGCGGGTAGCGCGCTGTGAGCAAATGCACAGCTCATTCAGCCCAGCTTCACATTTAATTAATTCCACTGCTTTATTTACATTAGCAATGATAATTGGACATGGGTTTTATTTTGCAACTCACACATATGGCAGCAATATTATCGGGGCCTATTCGCACTCTTTGTGTTTTAGAGATGCGATCTTAAAATCAATATAAAGTTGCGAGCTCTGAACAGATAGTAATGAATTGGCGTAGCCGTGTGCTGTGTGTGGCGTTTTAAAATGTCAACTAATTGCGGTGGCTGTTCAGGACTGCGTCACGACTCTTTGTACAACATACGGGGGAATGTTGCTACGGTACCGCATAATGTTTCCCTCGTTAACTCATAAAATATGTGGGACTCTTTTAAATATTTTTTAAATATTTTTTTCTGTGTTCACAATCGTGAATAATTCATTTCAAACCTTCACATTAACAGTTTTCTCGTAATTTTTGTTTCATGTCCAATCCTGGAATCAACAAGTCTAGTTTTTCATTCTTCATAACAAATTATATCCGGCAAGTAATATTCAAGTTTATTCAAGATTATTCGCGTTATATTCAAGATAACGGTGTAAACCTACGATTTTGAATACAATATTCTGAATACCCTCTCAAAAGTAACTAAATTTTTTTCTGCCTGTTCAGTATTTGCATACTTTCAACTACACTTACTCATATCCCTATTTGCCCCCTTAAAAGTACGCTTTTTTTACACAAAACTTTATCAGCAAAATAAATGTGACAGCACAGAAATAATTTAAATCAATTCTTTGCTTCTTCATTTCCATACATTTCATTTCTACATATACAGTTGAAGATAACATATTTATCGTAACTTGTATAAATAAACAATATAAAAAGGCATTTCCCCACTATTTCGTTTTGGGTATTGTTAATGATTATTGCACATGAATTAGCAATAATAATAATAATAATAATAATAATAATAATAATAATAATAATAATAACAATAACCTCATGGAAAGCGGAAGCACTGCACGGAAGGTATCCCCATGAGCTGAACAAACCAGAAGTCGTCATCTCTGCGTTGCACGCAAGACTCCTGAATGGGGATCTCTTTCCGGAGACGGAAGCCTTCATGATAGCTATCCAGAACAAAGCGGTGCCAACTTTGAACTACAGAAAACACATTCAGAGAGATTCGGCCATCCATTCCGACACATGTAAATGTGAAGCCGCAAGCGAAACTATCAAACACGTGACAAGTGGATGTAGCGACCACGTACAGTTGGAATATAAAAGGAGGCATGATGAAGTGGCGGAGCACGTCCACCATAATTGGTGGCAATGAAAACGGGTTTACTCGCCACTTCCTCGTCATATTATAAGTATGTTCCTTAGAACGTGCTTGAAAGTAGTGAGCATACTCTCTACTGGGATCTCTCCATTATCACAGACAAGTCGGCGGCAATAGACCCGATATAACATACGAGTACATCGATTGAAACCATCAGCAAGCTTACCTTATTGATGTATCAATACCCAACACCCACAACATAGCGGCAAAACATCAAGAGAAAATCCAAAAATATACCGATATCGTCCATGAAGTCGCAGCTCAGTGGAACTTCAACAAAGTGACAATTGTACCAATAATATCAACCACAGGAATGATCCCGAAAATGACACTTCAAGCACTACAATGTCTTCACTTGGATGCCAGGAGTATATTCAATACGCAGAAGGCAGTTATCTTGAATACGTGCCGTATTGTTAGAAGCCACCTGAATCTTCAATAAAGCAACCGCACAACTGGTGATCATACCTGGAAGTGGTTGACATACCGACCAGTAAAAACTGTGAAGAATAAATAATAATAATAATAATAATAATAATAATAATAATAATAATAATAAAGGCGTAGGGAATTGGCAATCCCATCGCCCGCAGTACACAGCCGGAAGGTAGGAGCTGCTCAATCAACCCGGTTACATCTATCTACAAAGGGACGCTGACCGCTCTTAACCTAGACATCCTCCCTTTCATATTCCGCCCTTCCATTTCCAGCGGGAGTAAATGAGTGGATCGAGGAGCTCATTTTCTTCCGTTATATAAACCCCAGGCATTTTCCATCTGGAAAGGTTTCTGAACCCTATTTTTCCCTTCCAATATTTACGCTCCTATCTCCCAAAGTCCAACCCTACGTCAGAGCGCATGTTATCTCAAGCCAGAGGAGACGGGCTATATCGATTAAAAACAGCAAACAGGACAATGGCAAATTATACCTGGATGTAAGTATAAAAGGCGCATCCATATCTGATGGAGAAAATTGTAACGTAGTGAGAACACAACAGTACAGTCACAGACACAAACTTCAGATATTTACAGGTTTATTAGTAATTAAGTATTTACAAATAAATAGTTTGAACAGTAATTTACAGCTCTGATAGACCCTATCCCCTGATCATTGGAGCGATCCTTAAATGATCCAAGATATGCCTAAGTCGTGGCCTTCGCCACTCCTCAGCGAGCTTACGCACACAGCGTAGTGCTCCGTGACCACAGTCACCCGTGGAAACGATCCACCACGGCGTCCCAACACCTGGGTTGCCCTACGAGCATCGCTCGTCTCCGCACCGCCCTGGGCGCCAGTTTTGTGCATTCGCGCGAGGTTTTCACAAAACTCAAAACCCACCCCCGCGCTTTGCGCTCTCGCTTGTATACTTTCAAACCACGTGACACGCAATGTCATCTTGCGTTCGCGCTGTGATTCACACCACGTGAATGCTGCGCCGCCACGCATTTTGGGCATCCCTTTCCATGGATTTCTGGAAGTTCCCAAAATACCTCGGGGTGCCTCCGCCCTCTAGCTACCGTCTATTCAAACTCTCCTTACTTTCTCCTTCCGCCATCTCTGCCTGCACTAATCCTGCCATACGGCGCCTGCCAGGCGGCGGCCTTTCTATCCACGAGGTTCTACGGCAATACAATACGTTACAAAAGACATCTGAGAAGTCTTGGAAAAGAGCCGCTACCTTCAGAGCGCCAGGGTACCTCTGGAGCCATCTCTGCGGTGACAGCGAACCGATGCTAGCAGGATGCTGACTGGACGGGCACCTGCCGGGGAACCCGGAAATTATATTTCACGCAAAATTACGTAAAAAGTGCTCATTTTTCGAAAAATTGTACAAGACCTTGTTCCAAGGTCTTTCTTTATTGCACACACTTTGTAAGAAAAAATATCTACTTCAATATTTAGTTGTAGAAAGATGCGGAAAAAATCTAACTTTTACAATTTTCAAAAAATCAGGTATTGCAACGAAAATGAGACCCGCGCCATTTTTTAAGCGCGCTTTACTCTTTCTAACGACAAAATTTAATCAAAAGATTCGGGGCCATTTTTTACAAAAGCTTGCAAATGGGTTTGAGGCTTGATGTCAAGTGTCCCCAAAAATCAAAATATCCATTTTAAACTCACAGGGTCTCGAGTACCTTCAAATTGATTGAGGAATATCAATTTTGGAGAAAATCGGCAGAACGATTTAGGCACTAGCGTTGACCACAGACAGATAGACTTTTGCCGTCAATCGATTTTTCTGTATCAAGGATCCGCAAAACATATGTTCTGACTACACCATGTGTTAGAGACATTAATTTCCTTTATAGAGATACATGTTTTATCAACTTTTTCGTTACCAGGGCCCAGCAATAAGAGTTTTTCTGTCGAATAATATTTTTCCGGCGCATGATTAATATACTTCCTCCTCTTACAAAGAAATTCGAGAAAGCAAAAAGGGATAAGCCGTCCCTAAAAACGCTGAAATTAAGAAGGCATTTGATGATGTTTAAAATGAGGTATTTTCTTTGCGATTAGCAGCTTTAAAGCATGGAATGATTCATACTATATAAGCAAAAATTCAGATTGCGATCGACCAGACGCCACTTTTATTGTGCAGGCTGAACTGAGGGAAAAATGAAGATAATCATGGTATTAAAGAAAAAGCGAAAAGTGTTATATAAGTTATTTTCCAAAAAAAGAAATCAATTAAGAGCTATGAAGATAGCCATTAAAATACTTCCGCTACCACAAACATCTGGTGGAACGATAAAGATGCAGGTAATAAAATCTATCAATATTTATTTCAGTGGGTAGAAACATATGCTATTGTAAATATTCGAGCATTAGACTACGTAATAGATGCTATTTGTAGTCTCGCTTTGAAACTTTCTCATTGTTCAAAACACTGTCACTGTACATCGAATATAGCTATAACATAGAATAAAAACGGAAACAAAACTAATGGTAGCAGAGAAAAGCGTAGTGTTTATACACTAAAGCTAACAAAGTGAGAGTAACAAGCCATGATGTACTATGTTACCACAACATGTATCATATTTTCTTTATTTTTTGTAGACAATTTAGTGGGAAGATTTTTGGCACACTAAATAAACATTGCGAGCTGCTACTTTTATCTCTTGCACCAGGCTCAAAGCATGGGGCAGGGCTAGAGGAACCAGAGCCCTCTTTTCCCACGAAACAAACTCAATTAAATGAGAGAAAACGATTTCGAGAGATCTAAAAATACGCCGAAACGCCTTTCTTTATTGTTCGTAGACGATGCACTCTCTTAAAGAAAAAACACGTGTCGTTTTTCTAGGGATTTCGATTTTCTCATACGTTGTGTCAATTTGGAAGCGAACATGGGTGGAAACAGGAAACATAAAAATTGTAATTGTTATACATTGTTTACATGGCAAAAATTAATAAAACTAACGCTTTATTTATTTCGTGACGGTCGAGCGCCGCCTTTCCCGTTAAATTGTCGGCAAGTTCTTAGCTGCTCTCAAGTAACTGCGGAGACTCGCGGACGGCTGAGTTTGTTAACGAAACCCATTGGGCCACCCAGAGCCCTTTTTTCTGTATCTCTGCTACTTTCGTGTACCACCAACTTTTCAAGCCCCTAGTCTCCACTAGAATCAAGATAAAATCCGATAAAACAAATTAACGTTCGTTATACTCATACATCCTTCGGGCTGTGTACTGGATGGACTCACAGTAGGCAGTAGAGTGTAACCTCAAACTCCAGCTGGAAATGGATTCTTTATTAAGGTTGCAATTGCCGCGATCACTCGCGAAGGCTTAAGTACGTCCGGGAGATGACCGCCAGCGAGCCCCTCATGCATATGCATGTGCATATCCAGACGCAGACGGCGCTGCCTCGATTAAGCCCCGTCACCCAGCTACTTTTCAATGCATATAAATGTGGAAATGGAGTTCGGAGGACGGCCAGTCATCTTTGAACGTGTCCCCGAGAGTGAAGCTCCCTGGGCGCAATGTAGGGCCGCAATCCAGATGCATGGCGTCGAACAAGCACTTCCTCCATTTTAGTCAGCGCGCGTCCTAAAAATTCGCTTTTTCTTTACGATCCAATAGGGACGACTAAATTAGTTGGAGATACACGTGTAATAGGACATCTTTTAAATAGAAACATTTTTGTTTTTTTAGACATGTGCCAATATTTGTCCAGTTTCAACAAACATTTGAGTATACAAAAAACATCGGACCGTGTCACATTGTTTATCCCCATTCTAACAGAGAAATTGTACTGAAAGTATAAGGACAATAATTTTATTAAAAAAATACATTTTACACTATATCCCGAACGTCTGTCGTTATATACGTTTAAAGTGGAGAGTTGACTGTCAGTTACATCAAAATCATCTTTTGTGTGGTACAGGTTTTATTAACTCATCTAAGCCCAAGCTTGGAAAACAGCATAAAATGTGTTTCTAATAATTTAATAAGCTTTAGAAGATTAAAATAAAAAGTATTTTGAAATGTACCGAAATGTGGTTAATGACCCTCTCCTAACTCACTGTTCCAAAATTGAACTAGCTTAAATGATGAGGCGAACATTGCCAAATAAAAATCAAATTATGAGTTATCCAAGAGACGATTTATGAAATACAATTTTGAAAATTGGTACACAAGACAATAATATTAGCAGTTACTTCACATGAAAAAATGCAAAACATCTTGCATGTAATGCAACATTCATTACATTTCGAACATTTCATAGTATTTTTACATTTGCATTTTCGTCTGCTTACCACCCTTTCACAAAGAGGTGATTCTTTTATCATACTTGACATATTTGGGAATTTTCTTTCCTATAGATATGGGTCCTCGAGGCGAGATATATTGACATACTTGGTTTTACTTGCAAAATGCCAGGATATGTTTGCAGAATTTCCCTAGTGGAACCTAACATGTCCAGTGGCTCTTCCTTGCCTCTGGGTGTCAATCCGTACTGCAACCATGCATTGTTTACTGATGCATTCAAAGCAGGTTTAGTAATTGCCAATACCATTTCTTACCACGAATGTTGACTTTTATTACGCTACATTGTCACCCAGTCTGTCTACGCCGCCTATGTAGCTCAGTCCAGTCCATCTTCTGTACCGTTTGTAGCAAACACATGGGGAAAATACTGAATGTGGGCCTTTTGGTACTACAGATGTTTACGAAGTAAAAAAATAACTTACGACTTAATACGATACATTGATGGGGCTAAAGCGATACAGCTTCATATCTCTATGAATTCTGATTGGGAAACAACAAGTGTGCTATAGTCGGACACCTTAGGGCAGGGTTGTCCAACTGGCGGCATGCGGACCGCGGTACCATCTGTGGCGAAAAGTTATTAGTCAAAAGTGAAAGTCCCTTGCCTCCATGACGGGTGAGAACATGCACCTAGCGCACGCGCACACCCCTTAACATAAAAATAGGTCAAGTTTAGATTTAATATTTTTTTTAGTAAATTTATAAATTCAAAATCATCCGAATGAGTATCACTGCGTTATGCATGGCACGACCTGATATCACGCATGATTCCATCACTCCCACCGTTTCAGAACACCCGGGCAAGCTGGGGCAAGCTGCCGAGATTAACAATATGGGGTAGTCAGATGTGGATAGCCCAAGTACTGTAAATATGGCCCGTAACCTTATTGAAGGTTGTAGTTTCGGCCCTTGAGGTCTTGCAAGTTGCACACTCCTGCCGTAGGGTCTAGTGTCTCAACAGTATTTTTTTCATTTTTTTATATTTTTGCTGTGCGCAAACACAGTAATATTTTGAGTTTCAATACAAAATATTTCCTATTATTTGGTATTTTTTACTAATTTTGGATATCAATAAATAACAATTCTTAAAGTTTATCACATTAGTTCAAATTTTTGTATAATTTTAAGCCCGACTGACCCTACAATAATTATTACATGTAGTACTGTTATTTATATCACCGTCGGTGAAAACATTGCCTCATATATGTACTCATTGCCGAAAAAATTAATATACAAAAAAATGGATGGATGTGTTTACGTCTGTGTCCATGTTCTAGCTTAACTTTTCAACGCAGAAATAATATAATTTCAACAAAACTTGGTTTACATTATTACTGGTGAATTAAAATTGGAAAACGCATCCTGTGAGAGTAAGACACCCCGAGGTGTGGGTGAGAAGTGACACATAGAAGCAAAAGTGCAATGCAACCCGCAATACACATACCCCGAGTAATGCACGCTGAGCGGGCACAGTGGGCCAGACGGGCAAGGCTGTTGTCACATGCATGTTCAGAACTATGATTGCCTAGAGAAAAGCACTTCAGTCCAGATTTTCTGCACCTATATGCCTCAGCATGTCATTTAATTATTTGTAATAATGATACTTAAGAAACATTTCGTAATATTTTAATCAGGCACGAGTGTGTTAGACGTCCATCCCCAATCCTCAGGGATATTTTGACTTCCCATCTTTGACTTGATAGTAAATGCGAGATCCATGTTAGCAGGCTCCATCATGTGTAGGTGGATTTATGACAATAGAAAATGTAGATGATCTTGGCTGTCCGGGTGACGCCGCGTCGAAGGCTGTGTTGCCGACGTTTCGATCATCTTTTCGTGGTCTTCCTCAGGGCTGGTCTGCGACTTCCACGACTTCAATAGAAAATGTAGGTTTTATCACCGACTTTAAAAGTGCTTAGTAGCGGAGATCGTCCAGTGCTTTCATGTTCATCATCTCTTTATCGTACAAATCGGCAAAAAGAGTTCACCAGCTTCAGCACTATGTTCTGCTGTAGCATTCGTCTGATTACACAGAATATTTCAGACAAAACTCATTGTTTCCAATAAGCACTGCAGAATATTACTTATTTTGAAAGGGTTAATGTATCACATCCACTAAAAGCACGAAGGAAAAGCATGTGTTGCCGATCATATTTGAATGATTTTGATGAATGAATTTTTTGAATGATTTTCTCCCTTCATCTAGAAATAAATGTCCTGATAAGAAGCTAGCTCAGTTAGGTAGATCAGGAGATCACAACTTCGTGTATGATGGTACACTACCAGACCCTGTAGCAGTATATTGCACAATTTACTACCATGACTTTCCGATAAGCACTATTAACCATAAATTGAGCCAATATTTATGGTACCTATTGAAAGGATTTTTTTGTGGATTTTGAATCCTGGAATCCCTTTTGTTTTTCACAATCCCACATTTTATCAAGTTCTTATGGTCTTCAAAACGCTGTTTCCTCGATGAAGTGTTCGATGTTCCCTATTATATTATTGCACCAAACATTGCTAAGATGTATGGCACTAATGTACGGGCAACTACCAACGTTAGGGCAGCAGTAAAATTAACAAATTAATCACAATGTTTTTATATATGGACGATCTAAAAACCATAAGGCGAAAAAACTACTATAAAACTGACATAAATAAACATTCACAAAGTGTACATAAACGCTACGAATGTGTAACGGGACGGTCACGTACGTCGGAATTCGACGTATAATTTTAAATAATATTTCGCGTGGCATTGGAGCTCGCCAAACGTACAGTACCGGCAGTGTATAAGCGACTCTGACAGTTCAGTGCGCTGGTGCCACACATGGTGCGTCACGCGAGTTTTACGGGCCTGTCGCCGCGAACCAGTCGCGGGTATTATTCCGGAAACAAAATAATCGATTTTGGAGGAAATCGTGTTCACTGTACACGAGCTAGCGTTGACCACATACGGACGAACTGACAGCCATACATACGTTTTGCCGTCAATCTATTTTTGTTATCAATGACTCACAAAACGTGGATTCTGACTACACATTTTTCTATACATTAAATAGCATACACTTCCGACTTAAAGACGTGGTTACTAAGTAATTCCTTGGCATTTTAGGATCCCCTGGGTTCCCTAGACTTCCCCAGGGGACTAAGAAGTTATTTTTCTTCATTAACTATCAGAAATGCTCATTTTCCCCAGCGTAATTTACAAATTGGATGCAGAACCCAAATTGGGGGTAGGACTCCCAAGAGCAATTAACGAAATAGTCAGTATATCGCCTCGAAACATGATCCCCGTGTTCAGGGCACTGACGGTGGATCTTCGCATAGCCCCAGAGGTCCCAACCACCACTGACAGGATTTTGACGTTGGGCATTCCTTGAAGTTTGGGATGCCAGGGGAATGACTGGTTTTACCACCAGGGGAATGAATGATTTTACCACCTTTTCCTCCTTTGCTTTCAGGAGGCTAGACCCATCCTCCTGGAGGACAATCACATGGACCTAGTAGACCCTTCCCGGCTTTTTATTACCAGCTCAGGTTTGAGTCTAACCTCTTCGACAACGGAGAAAGTGGCTTCAGTGGACACCACGGTGACCATCCTCGCAGCATCTTTCCCTCTATAAAGTTCTTTATCTCGTCATGGCACTTTATTCTCGCTGGCTTAGGAAAAAGTGCATTGGCCGAGGATGTGGTTCATGGTTTCTATCGCTGTATTGCACTTCCTGCAATATACATCCTGTTCGAAGAAATAATGTACTACATCTACAAATCAGATTTATCTACTTTTTCGATACTAGACCCACACACACATGCTTTTCTAATGAAAAATCGCCGATTTCTGCCGCAGAATAAAAATACTTTCTCTTTCCTACATAAATACGTACTATGATAAAGTAACTAATGGTGCAACAGCACATACTTTCTCGCAATATTGTTATCGTTATGTAATGTCTTAATTCCTACCTTATTAATACTTCAATTATCACTTTATCCCGTAAATAAAGGAAGTGTGAAAATAGATTTTTATTCAAAATTTAAATGAAAATACTTTTCTGGTACTGAATTCAGTGTATTCAAGATCATATCCGATGCGTAATTTAGCTTTTAAATATTCTGCGTAAGCACTGTGCGAGAAAGTAAAATAAAGAAAAGTTAATAAATAATACCATCCAACGGCGGCAGAGGCAGCGGTGGCGGCTGCTTTCACTACAGCGGTTCTTTAAATCAACTATTTATTTATTTAGTCAAAAATAGTCAAAAACTGTATGTGACGTATGCGGGAGAAAATCATCTGCGCATGCTTTCTTGAGTTTCAGAATCCCTTCCCAATAAATTAACTATTAATAGTTGAAAGAAAAAAATAATAGTAATAATTATAAGAATAATAATAATAATAAATTTAAAAAAGCGAGTGGCCGTCATGTTGTTTCACTTGAAGCTTTCGAGTAAGAATTTTTCCCGGTAAGGTTACCAGACTTTCGCGGGATTGTGATCTGAGAGTGGTGCTGTCTTATGGCTTGATCACAAACCACCATGCGTACTAACCTCACATGGCGGGGGCTGCTCCTTCTGCCCTTTTCTGGCCATTAGAGACTTTGTCCTTGTTACCCCGGACATGGGTTACAGCTGTTTGTGGTGAGGTCTTCTTCGCCGGGACTGCCGTTGAGGTCCTCTTCTGGAGTTTTTTTTTCGTCTGATCACTCTCCTTCACTTTTAAAATTTTATAAAGTCATGGCACTACCACAACTGCTTTACGGGTGTGAATCATGGACATTAAGGAAACAAGATAAAATGAAGATACAAGCCTCAGAAATGAAATTCCTCCTGAAAGTAAAACGCAGCACCCTAATTGACAAAATAAAAAACGAAGATATAAGACAGAAACTTAACATATTTTCTATCAATGAAAAAGTAAATGAATACAGATCACGGTGGGTATAGCACTTAGGAAGAATGTCTCACGAAAAGAACCCCCGACGTGCCTTGTGCCTTTCTGTACAGACCATGGGGATAAAGGGACATTGGCCGTCCACGACAGAGATGGTGTAATGAAGCCGGAACAGGGAATTTCCCTAATCCGTGAAGTGAAGAAGAAGAAGAAAAAGCGAGAGATTAACATTTCAAAAACTATATATTTTCGTTGCCGAATTATAGAAAACTTATTTGTAACGGTAAACTAAGCTCTACTACCACTACAAGCAAAATGAAAGCTCAAAAAAACGTGCGCATAGTGAAACTACAGTTACGTCCAGAAGGAAATCAAGGGGCCATCTCAGCATTTGCTCAATGGATCAGGGAAACTGGACAAAAACCCGATCGAGATGGGGGTCATTGACCCGGAAGCTAAAGTGCATTACTTGTTAAAGGCATATTGTCTTCTTTAAAAAATTATACAATACAAATGTAAACTAATTCATTATACCATATCATTGTTTAGTTTAAGTAAACATTATTTTTCTTTTTGAAGATCAGTATAGTCTCTAATTGTATAGAAACAATTATGCAGCAGAAAAGATTTTACTTTTAACTTAAATGTGTGTACAATTTTTAATTGTTTAAATTCATCTGGTAATGCGTTGTAAAGTAACGTACATGTATTTTATGTGGATTTCTTGTAGTGAGCTGTTTATACTGACACTTAATGAACATCATTTCTACGTCGTGTGCTGTAATTATAAATATTATATCGGTATTACATGAAAATATGTTCCCACCGTGAAGTAAGTCAGTTTTGACAAATATTACAGATTCGTAAATAAATAGGCAAGGCAATGGTAAGATTCCAAGCTCAATGAATGAGGCTTGCAGGGATCACGTGGATGGGATTTTTTCATTATTCGGATAATTTTCTTTTGCAATCTAAATGTCTATTATGCCATATCCCAGGCGGGAATGTACATTTGCAAAATACACGCAACGAGCTGCATGAAGGCTGGTAGAATTAGAAAGAATTCTGAATGCATAACATAATTAGCTTAATTTAGTGTTTAATTATGTTATATGTACATTCCATTTGAGGTTTGATTGAATTGAGAGACCTAGAAATTTTGTTACCTTAACATCAGCTAATTGCATATAGTTCATTTTCAATGGACCTTACGATTGCCGATTTGAAACGCAAAAATGCACTGACACAGTTTTTCCTTCGTTAACTATTAATTTGTTATTACAAAACCAATTTGAAACTTCTGAAATTGTACTATTTATTGTTTCTTTTTTGCAAAGAATATTCGTGTCATCGGCAAACAGAACTGTTCTTCCATTTTTAATAGATCAGGGCATATCGTTTACGTACAACAGACAGAGGATAGGTCCTAAGATCGAACCTTGTGCGACCACATGTTCAATTGGCAAAAAATTGGAAAGATAAGTAAATAATGTCCTTTCGTGCCACTACGGTATTTCCACTCTTTGAGATCGATGTTTAAGGTACGAAGTTAACCAATCTAGGGCAATACCACGAATTCCATAAGAATGTAATTTTGAGAGCAAGATGTTATGGTTAATAACGTCAAAAGCTTTCGAAAGATTTAAAAATATCCCAATGGGTTCTTCATTTTGGTCCATTGATGAAGCAACATCTTTAAGGAAAGAAAAAATGGCAGTTTCTGCAGATTTTGATTTCCTGAAACCGTGTTGTGAGTCTGAAAACGCTTCGTTTTTCCTGAGAAAAGTTTCCATTCGCGTATAGAAAAGCCTCTGTAATATTTTTGAGAAAACTGACAAAAGAGAAATCGGTCGGTAATTTTGAATTTCATTTTTGTTCCCTTTTTTAAAAAGTGGCTTAATTATTGCTGTTTTGAAAGTATCTGGAAATATTCCTGTGCACAAGGAAGCATTGAAAATGTGAGTTAATGGGTGTATAATGGCAGGTGCACGCGTTTGTAATAAACAATCCGGAAATTCATCTAAACCAGATGAATATTTATTTTTTAGTTTACTGACTATTCTGAGAATTTCGTTGGAAGAAGTTTCGTAAATAAACATCGTGCCGAAATGTTTTTGAGAAGCATATGATGTTGAATTTCGTGGTTTTCGTCCCTTCGTGAGATCAACCGCAATTCTAGAAAAGTGTTGGTTGAAGATATTCGCAACTTTTTCTGGATTACTTGTTTCTCTTTCATTATCCTTTAAAACAATATTCTCTACGAAAGATCGCGATGACGTGGTCGTATTTTTTACGATATTCCACATTGCTTTACTTTTATTTCTAGCGTTCAAAATGCCCTCATTATTTTTCATTATTTTTGCCTGAACTTTATTTTCCTTAAAATTCTTTTATATTCTCGAAAGTAGACATGGAAACCGGGTGATACGTCATGATGTTTAGAAATAAAGTAGAGTGTACGTTGGCTTTTACACGATGTTCTAATTCCTTGTGTGATCCAAGAATTACTTTTTCGTTAAATGTTTAATTTTCTCTTTTTAAAGCACGCGTTAAAGTAAAATGAAAGCTTTGAGAAAAATAAATTATATTTTTCATTTGTGTCAATAGCGTTATAAACTGTCTCCCATGATTCCTTCAGCAAGTAGTCCGTAAATAATTTTATGTTAACTTTAGTAAATGCTCTGCACATGCGTGTTTTATTTATTGTGTCAGTATTCATGTTATTAGTAATTGTAAGAATTCGTGGTCACTGTAACCTAAATTATTCGTTATTATTTCATATCTAACTAGATAGTGGTTTTGTTAACTATAATTTGATCTATTGCTGTTTGTGATTTAAGTGTATTCCGTGTAGGTACGTTCACTGTAATATCTAAATTAAAAGAATGAATTAAATTGAGGAACTGCTCGTTTTCGTGGGATTCGCTCAGAAAATCAATATTGAAATTTCCACATACAACAATGGATTTAAAAGAGAAATTACTAATTTTGTTCAGAGTTATCTCTAGATTTTCTAAGAAATTGAAATAATCTAAAGCTCGCTTTGTTGGAGGTCTGTAAATGCAAAGTAAGATAATTTTGAACGTAGTAAGATGTACGACTGTTATGTCAAAAACTTTTTCAACTGCATATAAATTGAATTCTGACAAGAAGATAGAATCAATATTATTTCTTACATAAACACATGAACCTCCGTAAGCAGGGCCCTTATTTGATTCCCTCACTCTACAATAAGATCCTGCGGGGTAAAAACTAGGAATTTGAAGTTTGTTGAAATCATTCTGAAATAACCAATGTTCTGTAAAGCATAAGACATCTATTTGACTCAGATCACACTGTAATGATGCCTCGATAAACTCAATTTTATTTGAAAGAGATTGAGAGTTTATTTGGGATATACGTTTCACAACGCAGTAACACTTATAGCTTTTGCAAGCAAATGCATATAGTTCGAAAAATATATAATAGTAATTATTAAATACTACAGTATTGTAATATTCTCCTAATCTGCTCCTTTTACACTAATTACATGTTACTCCCTGTCTGAATATGTAATGCTAAATCCTCCATATGTTTTCACACCTAAAACATTTTACCATATTTTCATTACTAACCGAAGAACAAACGTTTTGTTGCCATCTTTTGACGTTAAATAAAAATATATAATTACCGAATTAACTAAATAAATAAATAGAATTAAAGCCTCATTATGGTTCCATGTTCATGTTCAACAAAGAAAATTTTAAAAAATGTCACATATATTCAAAAGAATATCCTGACAATGAACTTCTCAAATATACATTACTCAATTGTTTCCCAATGCAACAATGAACTTCTCAATTGCTCCGTCGTTTCGCAAGGCAGCATACGGTGGCAATATAAAATTAAAGTTAAAATATTCGTATAAATTTATGGTACTCAATATTTTTCAATTTTTCTCTCATGTTAAATATTAGAAAAAATTGGAAAATATAATCCAAACCCACCCAATTACTAAGTTAACACATAAATACTACAGGAAATTCGAAAAAATCTCATAAATAATTTCTTGGTCCTGGAGATAGCGTTCATAACATTCTATAAAGGCAAAGAAATCTTAAATACTCGCAAAAAAACTAAGAATGAATTCGAAAACAACATAACGAATATCACTGACTTCAATTCTTTCGTAATTTTTAATTGCATCAATAATTCGGAATATTACGTTCTGACGTAAAGGAAACACAGTTCACCCAAAATTTTAGATACGATGTTCGTTTCCGAAACTTCGTCCTATGAAATTCTCAAAATAATCGGTAAACAAAAAACAATAAATATTCGTCCGGTTTAGATGAATTCCAGGATGCTTTGTTAAAGACTGTGCGTATACCATTATACACCAGTTAACTCACATATTTAATTCATCGTTATTCACCGGAACGTTTCCAGATATTTTCAAAACAGCGAAAATTAAGCCGCTCTTCAAAAAAGGCAACAAAAATGAAATTCAAAATTATCGGCCCATTTCTCTTCTATCAGTTTTTTCAAAAATATTAGAGAGACTTTTTGGTAGGAATGGAATCCTTTCTCAGTAAACACGACGCGCTTTCAGATTGCCAACATGGATTTAGAAAATCAAAATCAACGGAAACAGCTATATTTTCTTTTCTTAAAGATGTCGTCTCATCATTGGATCAAAACGAGGCACCTATTGGATTATTTTTAGATCTCTCAAACGCTTTTGACGTCATTGATCATGACATTTTTCCTTTAAAAATTACGTTCATATGGATTCCGTGGTATTGCTCTAGACTGGTTATGTTCGTACCTTAAACAACGATCTCAGAGAGTTGAAATACCTTACTGGAATGATGGAACATTATGTACGCACCTTTCCGACTCTTTGCCCATTGCACGTGGAGTTCCTCAAGGATCGATTTTAGGCCCTATTCTGATCCTACTTTACGTAAACGATATGCCCTCGACGAACATCCTTTACAATAAAGAAACCGTAAATAGTACAATATCAGATGTTTCAAATGGGTTCCGAAATAACAAATTAATAGTAAACGAAAACAAAACAGTTTTAATGCAGTTTTCCATTTCAAATAAACAATTCTGTGCTCCATTGAAAATGAACGGTGTACCATTGACTGATGTTAAGGCAACAAAATTTTTAGGTCTCTCAATTCAGTCAAACCTTAAATGGAATGTCCATTTAAATGAATTGAACACAAAATTAAGTTCATTATGCTACGCGTTCAGAATTCTTGCAAATTCAGTCAGCCTTCATACTGCTCGTTGTGTATATTTCGTAAATGTTCACTCCCACCCGAGATATGGCATAATATTCTGGGGAAATTCATCTTATAGCTCCTAGACTTTTAGATTACAAAAACGAATTCTACGAATAATAACCAAATCCCGAATAATGAAAAAATCCCATCCACGTGATTAATGTAAGCCTCTCTTCATTAATCTAGGAATTTTACCAATACCTTGTCTGTTTATTTACGAATCAGTGTTTTTTGTCAAAAATGACTTGCTTAAGAGCGGGAATATATTTTCAGAAAATGCCGATGTCTATTACTATAACACTCGACATAGAAATCATATTCATCAGGTCACAGTATCAACAGCTCAATACAAAAAATTCACATACAATACATGTACATTATTTTACAACAGTTTGCCAGATGACATTAAAGCGATTAAATTCGATAGAAAAGTTTAAATCCCAAGTGAAATCGTTTCTGCTGCATAACTGTTTCTACACAATTAGAGACTATACTGAGCATCACAAGAAAAGCAACATTAATTTTAACAATGATACATAATGCATTATTTACAATTTGGACTGTATAAATGTGTATAAACAACTTGTAACAAGTATTGTACTACAGCCTCCGGGTCAATGACCCCCATCTCGATCAGGTTTTTCGTCCAGTTTCCCTGATCCATTGAGCAAATGCTGAGATGACCCCTTGTTTTGCTTTTGGACATAAATGTAACTTCATTTTCTGTGCACGTCTTCTAGAATTCAGTGGGAAATATAATTATTCAAATTATCGTTCTCTATGATGTCGTTGCAGGAAGTATTATTCCGAAGGACAACATGGATAGGAGCCAAAATTTATTGGTTATTTATCCTTGAAAATAGATTTTATTACATGGGAGGTTTTTTTTTAAGTAGTATGACTTAGTGTAGGGATCACAGAATTTTGAAAATGTGCACACAATTCACTTTTCCCCATAGCACGTCATATGCAGTTTAAACTGTTTTTTGACGTAACATTAAATAAATAAATAAATAAATAAATAAATAAATAAATAAATAAATAAATAAATAAATAAATAAATAAATAAATAAATAAATAAATAAATAAATACATAAATACATAAATACATAAATACATAAATACATAAATACATAAATACATAAATACATAAATACATAAATACATAAATACATAAATACATAAATACATAAATACATAAATACATAAATAAATAAATAAATAAATAAATAAATAAATAAATAAATAAATAAATAAATAAATAAATAAATAAATAAATAAATAAATAAATAAATAAATAAATAAATAAATAAATAAATAAATAAATAAACACTGGAGCTTTTAAATGCAGTACAGGGATGCCATATTGGGCAGAATTCCGCCAATTAGGCGAAAAAAGGCGCTGTCTTCTGGTGGCCGATAGTGGGCAGGACGCCTATACATGTTTACATATATATGATTCATTAATTTCAAACAGAAATTACGCGAAAACTACTAACTTTTACAAAAAATTGTACATGACATTTTTTAAATAGCTGTTTTTTTACAGCGGACTTTGAATGAGGCAAACATTTCTATCTTCAATTTTGTAGTTTTGATTTCTTTTCAATTTTCGAAAAACTGAACAATACCCGAAAATGGGACAAGCACCGTATTTTTTACCGTCCCTTATTACCAGTGCTTGATTCCTGGCGGAACACGACGGAACAGCGTTCTGGTACCTCGGGAATAATTATTAAATTTTATTATAAATATGTAACTATTACTATTAACGTAATAGTTTATTTGGGTCGCGTTCTGAGACCTCAAAGTTTAGAAATCAAACACTTCTTATTATATATATGGAGAAAATTTGAAAGAAAAAAATTAGAGCTGTTTTTTGAGAAAGAAATTGCGTAAATTTTAAGTGCAAATTACGTAAAACTACTCTTTTTTTTAATTGTACGTGGCCGTTTTTAAAGAGCTAATTTTGTACAACTGACATTGTCTAAGGCAAAAAGTCGCTATCTTCAATTTTGTAATTTTGATTTTTATTTTTTCAATTTTCGAAAAATCGAGAGATATCCGAAACTACGATTAGCACAATAATTTTTCCGTCCCTTATTACATATGTGGAGAAAATTTAAAGAAAAAATCTTGAGCGGTTATTAAGAAAAAAATTAAAAATTGTCTATATTTCGGGCAAAATTGAACGAGAACTTTTCATAGTTTTGAAAAGTTGAACATAACGTTATTTGAAGATCTGTCTTTAAGGAACAGATTTTATTCTGGGAATAACATCTCTATCTTCAATATTATAGTTGTAGGAAAAAATTTTGAATATTTGTAATTTTCCAAAAATCAGGGATTTGAACGAAAATGAGACCTGCACCATTCTCTTAAATGTTCTTCGCATTACCCAACAACAAAATTTACATCTTAATTAATTAATTAATTAATCTTACATTAGCAAGGGTGAGAAAGTGAAAATAACCCTTCAATCTTTCAAAAAAATCATGATAAAACTTGTGTAAATTACGATAATTAGAATTTGGCCTATTTTGTGGAATTCATGAAGTCCATTTCTTAAGAAACAAAAACTAAGTGAACCACTTTTTTAAAAGATATTTTTATATTTAGAACAGCATGAAACACTAAATAGGTCAATGTTTCGTGCACACGATACAGGGTTATAAGTGTTGATCGGTTGTTTGTATTCTTTACTGTAAGAAAGGTTTCATAAAATTCATTTATGCAAAGTAAAAACACATTTTTATTAATTTTGAAAATCACATGCAAGTTGCTTTGAAACTGACACATACAAAATTGAACTCCACATAAAAGTATTCTTAGTCCACAATTAGGGATTTTTTCAAATAATAAAAACTATTTACAATGGCTAAAAATCAAACACCTATTTTTTCTGCAGTAATATTTTTATGGAATAATACAATGATTGATTGCTGATTCATTTATTAAGTGGATAGCATGACCTGGTGGATAGAAGGCGCAGCTGTTTGTTGTTTGTTTTCTTTATAGAAAACATTTATTTACTTTTGGCTATCCTTTTATCTAGTTATAACAGATAAAGAGAACAATTCAAATTTATGATCAAATAATTAAGGCATAATGATTGGCACTACTGAGGACATCAGCAAATTGAAAGTGATGCATATTAAGTAATTTTTACTACAGTAACTTTTCTTAGAATTATGAACAATTTTATTGCGATTATGGGGACTCATACTCTCAACAGAGCTAAACAAATAAGCGAAGCACCCCTGGATAAGATGGTTAAAAGTTCCCTAAAATCACGTGACACATGAGTAGTTAAACTATCAATCTTAACATAAAGATAAGATTTTTAGAAGGTTTTGTAGACCCTCCTCCCACCACAACCATTCCTCTAGAGCTAAAATCTCTTTTTTTTTTTTTTTTTTCTTTTCTTGTTAACTTAACATTATTTTAACTGAAAAAAATATGAAAAATTAGAAAACAGTTTATATTATCACAAAAATATTATTTGATATTTTCTTGTCGCTAAATTCAAATGCAAAAAAATGTTTTTGAAAAAATGCAAAAAATAATTTTTAAAGTTTCTTAGTACCCTGAAACAGGCAGTAAAAATCTCCAAAATTTCTCTCTTAAAACAACCAATGTGAATTTTTTTTTCAGACATTTGCAATTGCTGGGCTGCAGAAAAAAATAAAAACTATTTTTACACTTTTCCTGCCTTTATATCACTTATGACTTTCAATACACATTGAAAATAACTGCAACTGTTTTGTACTATTACTTCAGTGTTTATCATACATTTGCTTATATTGTTGTAGCACCCAGTAATTTTTTGGCCTTGGCATTTAGTTACTAATTATGATATTTTTAAAGCTTTATAATCCTTTGTGTGGTATGTCAAACGGTAAGGAAAGATTATAGTTTTTGGCAGTTTATAAGTAACCATTGTCACCAAACCCTGCTACTGACAGGTAGAAAATGACATCTCAGTCCTCCATCCAACTAATTTCAGAAGAAAATATAGAAGTTTGCAGACTATGACTTACAAAACAGATTATTGCAACACACATTATAATCACTCATAATTTGGAAGCAATGGATCCTAGGCCTTTTAAACCAGGTTTGCATGTCTCATTGGGATACAAGGGGATTTTTAGGACAGATGAGATCTGACAGATCTCATGTTTTGGGGTACCGGAAGGGGACATATGGGGCCAGATTGGAAAATAATGAGGGAGTGTTCAGGGATGGGTGAACAATAGGTGGGGGACATATGGGGAAATGAAGGGGGACAGATTGGATTATGTTCTTAGACAGGATTCTGCAAAATAAGACATTTTTGAACTTTCTTTTACAATTTTACAGATTTAGTTCTATTGGGTGCCCCTACTATGTATCATGGGTGGTCAGAAAAGTAAAGAAGCCAAAATCAATATAAAATTAAATTGAAGGAAAAATATCAAAATTGTCTTGAAACTTTGAAACTTTGAAACTTCTGATGGGTGTGTTCTGTAATTTCCAGAGAGGTGTTGGGAGAGTTCTGTCATTTGCTAGAAGTAAGGGACAAAATCGAAAGTTGTGGATTCGGTTGTCTTGTCTTCCCTTGAACTGAAGGATAGCCATATGTGGATGAGCTGCATTTGATAAATTTACAACTTGGGCAAGTTAATAGAAGTCGGTGAAATCGTGTAATTGGGAAGCAAAAGAGAGAGCATCTTATATGAACCGTTAACTGCAGAAAGGCGACCACTCCAACTGCGGATATATATATCTGCTGGTTTGTTTTCATATTTTTCTGCTGATTTACTACTAGTAAGAAATTCAACTAATAAAAATTACTAGTATTTTTTATTTTTTACTTTTAAAACTTCTCACAAAATATTACTAAATGAATATCGTCTGAAAATTTCAATCATTACATTTTAACCACACATTTATACACTACTACAGTTGGAAAAAAATGTAAATACACATTGATCCCATGTTATCTAATAATAGCATTAAGTAATATTGATTTATTAGTTCAATTGATGTAGCCTTCTCTTGTAAAGAGCTATCCATAAAATATACTATTTTATATAGAAGAGGCTTCTGATTTATTTATCTTATCACTGAGGTGAATATAAAGCACAATATATCAATTACAGAAGTCAAGCAGAAAATTAAATTACATATTTTTTGCAGACACTTTCATCATCTGAAAAATCAGCAGTTAACATAGAAATGTGTCAGAATTCAATCATTACACACACATTAATTCATGATAGATAAAAAACAGTTTCAGCAGTGACAAGATAGTGGTTCAAATACATTTATTCCATAATAAAACTCACAAGGAATGATCAAAGCATAGCACTTCGTACTACCAATCCTACACCCATGGTCAAGTGAAAAAGTGGTATAACATCATGATCAACTAAAAATAATGCTTCTTTGCAGCTAACCAGTAGCAAGTTGAAATAAACTTTATCAAAAGCTACATTCAAATATTGAAATTGAGGAGGAAGACACACAGAAAGAAAAAAATTAGTCGATCAAATACTAAAACATGATATAACTATAACGGGTGATTACAATTTATAAGTAAGGAAAGAATTTTGATACAAAGAGGTTATAGGAACCCACACTTTACACCAAGAATCAATGGTAATGGTGATATTTTGACCGACTTCACTATTATGAATATAATGATAATCTCAAGTACACAAATCTAAAATTTAAAAATTCCATAAAGTAACATAAGTCTTCTCTGAAAATCAATTCATTTCATCACTATCAATCAAATTGATCATATCCTTGTAAATTTCAACAAAGACTGACAGAGGATGTCAGGTTAATTAGAGGTCCAAATTCCAATACTGACCATTTTCTTGTTAAAACAAATGAGAAACTAAAGTTAATGTGCATCAAGTGTAAAACACTCCTCTCTAAAGAAAATGGAATTAGGGGGAAGGAACCAGTAGCTGACACATATCCAAATGCTGACATCTCTTATTTAATTTGTAATCTTAATCAACATATGGAAAGTTTTTGTTTTGTTTTCATTAGTAAGTTCAAATGGAATATTTTGGAAGTGTATGGTGACTAACCTGGCAACATGGTGATGGTCAATATTTTTGGAGGGCAGACAACTTGTTCTTTGACCGCTTGGGTGTTGTGGAGTGCTTGACAAAGCTGCTGCCATCTTTAAGGGTTTTGAAGGTAGGGGAAGCAGTGGTAATGGGGGTCATTGGGTAATGGGAGTCAGAGGTAAATTATTGATAAATATTGTAAACAAACATATTAAAAGTGATAAACATGTGCATGTCAGAAACCTAACATTAGTCATGATAACTATAGAGAGTTGATCACCGCAGTCCATGAAAGCTTGCATTGACAATTATATGTTCATACCAGGAAAGTGAGTGGATAACGTTAGAAAGGGCTCTTAGAAAATAAGGTCTTACCCATGTGAACTTGGAGATTTCTGGAAGAATTAAAATTTGTTGGAAAGGAAGTTCTTCAGCAAATCATTTGATACCAATTGCAAGTAATTTTAAAACATTCTAGACATTTTCATGAGCAGTTATAGTAAAAAAGTACTTGTGGGGTAACAGTCATCAGTTAGAACTTCAGTGTGACTGCCATGGCCCTGAACAAAATAATTTATTGAACTGAATGAATTTGCTTGCAATCAGATGTCCAGAAATTGCAAACAAATGATAAATGAAGGATAATGATCATCAGCACAGTTGGCTATAGCAATTAAAGCAAAGGTGCAAGCTCCACAGAACTGTCCACATCCATGGAATCTCATTTAGCACACTACGGAAGAGGTGCAAACCTTTGAGTGTGAACCCAACTCGTATGGGATGCTAAATATTACCAGAATGAAATTGCTGAATGCATAGAGAAGCTTGCAAATATGTTTAATGGAGCTACAATCTTGGAGTTCAAATTAATTTTTTTAATTTGCTGGTAATTTGAAACTACAATATAAATTTAATCAAGAAACAAAGCCTGCAATTAGGGACTGGGTCGAAGGATTTCTCAAAAGACATCTTACTGTATTAATTAGGAAACTAGAGGGGACTACCCTCAACAGGCTTGAAGGTTTTTTTTAAAGAGGAGGTTCATCTATTTATTTTATTTTTTTGTGATTTAGATTCTAAATTTTTAGAAGAACTTCAAGACAAACATAAATTTACTCCTAACAGAATTTTTAATATTGATGAAGTAGGATTTACTATAGTTCCAGAAACTCAGAAAATTCCCAAAGGTTCAAAAAGAAATAGGAGTAGCCACGCCTCGGAAGAGAGGAACAACAGCCACCATTATTTGTACCATGAATGCAACGGGCAACTTCATTCCTCCCTTCTTTTTGCAAGGGCTGGAATGTCTGCTGTTCTAAGTTTAAATGGGCCCCTGGTGCTATTTACACATGTATTATAGATGGATGGATGGATGAAGAATTCATGGAATGGCTCAAACACTTTAAGAGCCATACTTGTCCAAATGCCCAGGAGCCAGTGCTACTAATCTTGAACAACCTCAGAAGTCATATTACATTAGATGCCTACAATTATTTTAAATACAATAAATACTGTTAGAAGTACTCATGTGTTCATTTTGCTTCTTTTTACTTTAGTGACTCCCATTACCCACATTGTGACTCCCATTACCCTTATATCTCCTATTGGGGGTAATGATAGTCAAATGCAAATTTTTGAAAATTTGATATTTGAGAGGTTTTTGATGTATTTTTGATTGTTTTGTGATAAAACATAAGTTTAATAACTAATGTGAGTTGTAACAGCTCATGCTTATTCATACGAGCAATTGGTACTGATTTATATTGAAAAAACAAAAAGTGACCCTCATTACCCCCGCTTCCCTCTACATGCACCACTGATTGGTTGTTTATCTCCTTGTTGATCCTACTTATTCACTTTCTAATAGTTTTACAAGCAGAATCATGCATCGAAATAGCTTTTAATGGTTTTGCAATCTCTCTCTTGCAATATAAATGATTAGGAAGGGGGATGTCAGCTACTTAGGATTAAGAAGCAAAAAAATATTATTAAATATATGAGAAGTTTTGGACTAGTGTTAATACTACTAATATATCATCTTTTACTCAATGTAAATAATTGTATTGTTCTAGTAACACTCCTGTCAGATATTGGTGCAGAAACTGTCAGCTTCCAGTGTATGAATACAGTTTCAGTCAGTTAATATAGTTCTGTCAGATGTATGAAATTCTTTCATATGTTTTCCTTTAATCTTTTAGTCTTTTCATTAGTATGGAGAAGAAGAGAAAGAAAATTATTTTAAAATATGAAGAAAATCAAGTGCTTCAAGCTGGAGAAGCTGTGAAAAAATAAATGCCTGTGGCAAATGCCAGTAAATTTTACAAAGTTCCCCAAACTTCCTAGAAAATATCCAGTTAAAAGTTCTTCTGGTGTACTAGATGATTATAAAGCAATTTTTAGTGGAATACTAGATATTGAAGAGTCAAAGGATTGGTTTCAATTGATAAAAATTGTTCGAAAACATTTTGTAAATCTGAATCTGGAGACCCCATTCAATGACAGCAAACCGGGCTAAAAGAGGATAGAATTATTTTGACAAACACATTTTAATATTTCTCAATGAAGTCCAGAAACATTAACTGTACCAAAACTCACTGTTACTGAAGAGAAAATAGTTTCATGGTTTCAAGTTGGTAAATATTAAGAAGAAAATAACCTAAATATTTTTTTCTGACCCAGAATAGGTATTGAATGCAGATGGAACTGCATTTTACTTATCCCATGGTAAAGTTTTTACTAAATGGGATGAAAGTTATTCAAAAAATTGGCAATGATGAAAAGGAATGCATCATAGTAATGATAACAGTCAATCTGCAGAGCATGTCCTTCCTCCAATGATTATTTTTAAATACAAAAGGGTCCCAGTGTGTATCACAAATCTTGTACCAGATGGGAAGTTGGGAAGTTGAGTCAGGAGTGATGTGCGCACCTACATTTTTTGAATTCATGGCAAATCTCTTTATACAATGGATAAAAGAAAAATAAACCAAATTACAAGTTATTTCCATTGCGGATGGTCATGTTTCTCAACTCACATTACATGTTCTAAAATTGTGTTCCAGTTTGTGTGCTTTCCACCCAACTTTACTCATTTTACACAACTTTTGAATGTTGCTATAGTCCATCCTCTTACAATGCCTTGGAGAGGTGCCCTAAATCATTCAAAAAAGGAAATGAATCTTGTTGTCGAATGGAAATACAGCATTTTGCTCTAATTCTGAAAAATATTCTGGATAGTGTTGATTTCATAATGTCCATTATGAGTGGTTTTACAGTAAGTGGTCTTTTTCCTTACACTATTCAGAGCATTGATATGAAAAAGTAAGTAGCTTTAATTTCTGAAGAAAAAAGAAATAGCAAGAATAAATCTTTACAGGTAAGCAATATTATATCACGTGTGAAATTCATTGATTCAATTTTAGGCAAAGAGAAAGTTGCTTGCTTCAGAGACTGTATAGAAGCGTTCTGAGAAACTTCAATATGTAAGAGACCAAAAAGAGCCCACATACCCTCTGTTGTGACATCAAGTGCTTACAAAAAGTATCATGAAAAGAAAAATGGACAAAAGAAAGATGAAGAAGCAAAGAGAAAACAAAAGGAGCATGAAATGTGCAAGTAAATGGAGGAAAAACCAAAAGAAAAGGTGAAACGGAAAGCAAATAGATCTCCTACTATTCCAAGTACCTTCAGATGATGTGATTTCATTGTACAATGAATGTGATAATTAGAGGGTGGATATTGTAGACCTAAAACAGTGCCAAAAATTATCTATAAAATTCTCTTAAAATGTTTTAAAAATACAATAAAAAAATAAAAATAAAAAGGGAACGAACAAACAAAAAACAAACAAACGAAAAATGAATGAACGAACGAACAAACGAACGAATGAACAAACAAACAAAAAAATTGATAAATAAAATAATTTTAAAAAAAAACAGACAATTTGATCAAAACCTGTTCAGATGATTAAATTACACTGATTTCTAGGGAATGTTTTACTTTTTTTGGCTTTTAGTTCATTTTAATAAATTAATTTATGATAAACTGTATTACATATATTAAGGCAACATTTTATTCACATCCAATTATATGTATTTCAAACCTATGTCCAACCAATTCAACATTTCCAACCAAAGTCTTAGAAGATAAGATCAATTTAACATTCATTTAACCTTAAACATTATAATTCAATATTAAAAATATAAATAAGTTTCCATAATTTTCCAAAAAGTCTGTTGTTAAAAGAAATATCTTGCCTGGTGCATCCAGTTCACGAGTCCCAACAATAACATTAGCAACATTCCAACCCTCGACATCTGCAGTTTTGTCAATTGAAAGAAAAATTGGCTTGCAAACTTTTGGTTTGAACTGCTCTTTACCAGGATATCTCTGTCTTTAGATATCGCAAAATCAACCAAACAAACAATGGCGCTGATAGGCATTACAGAAGCTTAGATTACATACAATGGCTCACATTACAATTTCTGAGTGAAGAAATTGAACAGGCCACTCAGGAATTCTGTGAAAAGCATTTGTGGTATCACATAAATATTATTTGAAACAAGTACTATTAAAACGATATTAAAACTGATGAAATCAGCAAAAAATGCTTAAAAAATTAAAGGAAAACGCAAAAAATTACTTATTAGTCGAAATCAGCAAAAAATGCAAAAAAGTCATTTAAAAATGGGTCATGGATCATTTTCTTTTGTCATGACATAAAATGAATATCTATTCTAAAAAGCGTTGTTGTAATGTGAAAAGAAAAAAAATGACATTTCATTAAAATCTCAGCCCTAGAGATAATCTTCATGACTGTGAAAAAGAAATGGAAGACCAAAGAAACAACTCAAGATGGAAAAAGGACAGAGAATAGGAGAACAGAAAGTCTTGTTTCACCAGATAATGAAAAGGGACTTGGAAATAAACAGAGAAATAATACACGAAATGAGAAACAAAGAAAGGTTCAGCAAAATAACAATCAGAAGGGAACTTATGTTATTATAAAATATGAAGATAAATATTTTTCTGCACAGGTTGAAGTTGTAAAAGGCCAAGAAGTTTATATTTCCACAACAACGAGGAGTGAATACAACTGGAAATGTTATGAGAAGGGGTATGAAGCATGAGGTAGTATTCAAGAGAGGAGATTGTTCAGACAATCAGTACACCAATAAAAATCAATGATTATAGAACTTTTTGCATTCCAGAAATTGGCATTTTAAGGAATATAACCATTGCCTAATGTTATTTGAGAGAAATAAAACGTTTTCTACCAATATGTAATGTTGGATTAGGGATTCTAAATACAACTTTTTAGAAATGTCAGTCTCTCGTGTAATGAAGTGTCAGCTATTGAATATAACAAAAAATGTCGGTGTCAGCTACTGGTGCTAAAATCAGTTTGTAATTAACCTTTCTTGTTTCTAGAATAAAAAAAAATGATTATTAGCCATTTTGATAACTCCACCATGTTAGAGAAACAACCAGAGTACCGTATAAAATGCCTATTATGGCAAGTCTTCCATTCAAGACATGCCAATACAGAAAACATCTGAAACCCATTTTAAGTGTCAGCTACTGGTGCCTTCACCCTTTATCAATGTACTAAGTGAAAGTATTTATTTCTTTATTTATTATCAAATTAACATTTTTAAAAGTTTCAAAATCTGCTCTCTCTAATTAAAGGGCTTTAAAAGATTTTTCTAGAAAATACTTCACTGTAAAAGAATCTGAAAATACCCTATTATGGGGCTTTCTGCCAAAATCATCAACAAAACCAGCACTATTGGAGAAAGAAGTATGGTATTCCAAATTTGCAAAATTCTAATAGTCGTACTGTGTACTGATGCTACAAAGAAGTTAAACAAAATGTATATCACACTCTATTTCATGGATGAAGCTACATCTTTATAACAGTCCCTTTGAGCTGTGTATAATGCAAGGATCATATTCCTTGTGAGACTAGGCTTACAAAATTTCATAAAAATTTGGGACGGTCACATGGAGTACTTTTCCAAAATAAAGAACTTGACATTGAAGGACCTTATCACCAGAATGAATGATGAACACAATTCAAAGCAAGTCCTAAATTACAAAACCACAGCAAAAATAAATATTGGAAGATCCAATACAAGATTGATTGATGAATAAGCCAAAGATCAATGAGGAAAAAGAGAAGGAGGAGAAGAAGAAGAAAAATGAGAAGAAAAGCGAGGAGGAGGAGAAGAATGAGAAGAAGAATGAAGGGAAGAAAAATGAGAAGATTAAGAAGACACAAAAAAGGAGACTGAAAAGTCTGTGGAAACTGTTGTGGAAGTACATTGTTAAACATGTCTTATAAGGTATTTTCATTAGGTTTATATATTAAATTAAAGGGTAAAGCAGAAGAGAACGAAAATGTTCTAAATGATATTCAGACTTCAGAGATCCACTATAGATTACATCCAAATAGTGAAACAAGCATATGAGAAAAGCTTTAAATTTAATATTGATATCCACATCATCTTCAGTGACTTCAGACTTTGAATTAATTCAGTCATCAGGAAAGCAATATTTGATAGCTTGAAGCAGTTTTCAGTGCTAAATAAATATATCTACTTAATTTAACTTAGCATAATGCATAAAACAGCGTAAGTACAGTTCAACAATACTAATTCTGTAAGTTTACCCATGAACTCAAGCATAAGATAAGGTAACCCTTTAGCCTTATGATGGACACAATAATAAATAAACTGAATATAAAATGCAATATATCAAAATGATTACAGCACATATGTACTACATATGCATTTAATGTTTTAATATTAAACTGAAGAATCTCCAGTCCAAAAGAGGTTTCTCCAATTTAATAAAGTCTCAGAAAGTCAGACATAATAAATAAAATGTACCTAATAGATGGAATGTAGAGCCCACAACATGGAATGTACATAATGAAGAAAATATTGTAATAGAAAATACTGAAACATGAATCTAAATATTGTTTACATACCTACACACAATCATAAAAACAAAGAATCAGATTAAAGAAGTAATAAAAAAACAATTGCAGCAGGCAGCAGAACATATTGTATTACTTGTATAAGATGATTTTTACTTCAAAAATATTGTCCAAAAGATCCTTAATCCAATATTCTCTACAATTATAAAACCAGGCGGGATATACAGGTGTGAGTCATAGGTCCTTAAAAAAATAAATGGAGCAAAAGATAGTACTAATATTGGAGAGAAAAATTCTTAGAAATATTTTTGGCCCCACTAAAATAAATGAATACATTTGGAGAAGGAAAAAAGATAGACACAAAAGATCACAACCTGGAAGCCTCTGACCACACAGAAGAAAGGAGGGCTGCGAATTATATGGGAAAACAATGTGTTTCAGGATCTAAAATTTCTCTGCGTCAAGAACCAGAAGTAACAAGCAATAGACAGAAAAGAGTAAAGGAAAACATTAAAGCCAATCCAAAATGTTCCACATTTATTGTTAGCATGCGTTGAAATACAAAATCATCTATATTTACATTCAGTTTTTATGCTGATATAATATTTGCAGTTTTAATTTAAAACTATAGGCAAGTAAGTCTTCGAAGTGATATATAAGTGATCAATCTATGTTTGAAGTACTGTCAGAAACATGCTGTATGTATGTAGGATGAATTTTATCCTCATAGTGTGACACAAATCACAAAGCAACCAACAGAATTATTTTTGGGCTATCTTCACATGAATTGCTTTCATTTTCAGGTAAGATAATGACGGGTAACATTGCCAGCGGTGAAACATTGCCACAACTTTGAAAAATTTACGTAGAGCAGTATGTATCATAAATATATTTGCTGGCTGTGTTCCCATAGTTAGCTAACTCTCTCAGAAATATTATGTACAATAGTTTGTTGCATTGGGTTACATATGTAACCTAAAATGTCCATAAATATGTATGGTGTATTGTGATGCAGCCAAATCTCATAATCGAAACTTCTTTAATTTTGAGTTAATTGAGTTGAAATAAACAAAATAGATAAGTAAATGATATTTACGGGAGCAAACATTCAGAACATGACACATCAACTTAACGCTTTCCCAATAAAAATTAAAAATATAGCACACATTTTACACTTTTCAACACTGTCTTTAACTCAACAAATAAAGTACTACTTAATGTATTGTAAGATATCTACTTTTTTTTTTGGAAATAAAATTCTAGGTTAAAACAGCTGATGAACTCAATTTTTGCCAAATGGACATGTCACCGTTTGAATGTTTGCTCCTTATACGTCATATCCTAGGCATGCTATGTTGTGACTTAATATTTATTAATTATAAACAAGACAAAATGTATTAATAGCATATATTACATACGGATAACATTGCCATACCAGCCATCTTGCCCCTATACTTATATCCTTTGAGAAGAAATTCTTACATTGAAACAATTGACACTTATGAGTTTATACATCATTTCTAAAACCTTTTGTGAAGGATTAAACTGACAAAATAATTATCGTGAAGATTGATGCAATAAAGTAGAAATTTAAAGAAACAGAGATGTGGCAAAGTTACCCCCTGTTACCTTATTGTCTTCACATGGTACTGCCATTTAATTCATAGTTAATGGTACAACAAAGCAAACAAGTATCTGTACATCATGCAGAACCAACTCCTCCTTCAAATAATTAAATGGTTTGAAGAAAGTTTATGTATGTTAATTAGGGTAAAAGGAAAAGGAAAAACACAGGGTCTAAAAATATTTTTTAAAGTGCCTAATCTTCACTAAAACCAGTTTTCAGTATAAATATTAGTTATTTTTGCCATTTTTCTATAATTTTACTAAATAATTAATTATAATGATAGTTTTTTTTTCTCCCATCACATTAATCAATCATTTACAGAAAAATTATAGAAAAATTGCAAAAATTATTCTTTTTTACACTGAAAACTGTCTTTAGGCAAGGGTAAACACACTCAAAAATACTTTGAAACTGTTTTTCCGTTGTTTTTCAGCATTACCTATTGTTCTAAGTGGTTTCTGCAATTTTTTTTGTCATGCAAACACTAATATTCATGCATGATCACATTCCATGCCACAAGAAGAGAAATTACAGAATATCTTCAAGATATTTGAGCATCTGCCTCCTGTGGCCTGCGAATGGTAGAGTCACAGATTCTGAGAGAAATGTTTGGAACATACTGAAGAGAAAATAAAACAAAAAAGAATAAGAAAATAATTTAAAACAATCACACCAGAACATGTAGCAAATAGACACTGAAATTAAAAGGTGTCACAAACCACTTTTTAGCATGTTTCATAACAGAATAAATAAATACATTTATAAAAAATAGTGAATTATCACTAAACATTAAATACTTGAAGACAATTTTGCTGATTTATTTTTCTTTCTTTTAATACCTCTATAAAAATTTGGACATCTATCAACATGACTAATAGAACAAGAGCAAGATGTTTTACATGAGAAATAAGAACAAATGTTTTTAATTAGTCATTTATTTTTTATTGAATTAAAACTTTTCAGCTTTTTATGGTGTTTCTTTTTTGCTCCATGGCATTGTATTAGAATTTTCTAATCTCATGTACAGTAATGTATTTAAATGTCACTTTCAGTGATATCTGAATGAAAAATAATTTAATTTTCATTGAGCAAATTTAACTTCAAGAAGGGGATGTCAGGTAAGAGTTACCATTCTAAGAAAGTGTAGGCCACGTTATAATAGCATACTTTCTGCACATCTAGTTATCTCTACATAATAAATTACATAAAATCTCTACATATAGATTTATACATAATAAATATCACAAAATTTAGGCCAATATTTTTTAAAATGTACTTACAGAGTAGGAAGTAAGAAATTTCACATAATGAAATTTCACATATGACATCTTCCCTGAAATTTTGGGCCACTCCTTATGCACACATGTTCAGCATGTCATGTTCTGGTACAGTCAAAGAAATTTGATGTACCTGCTGATCTGATGTATTTGATGTACCTGCCTATGGGGTTGCCTAAAGATCAGCGCCAAATGCCTTATGTATAAATGTATATAACTCCATTCTATTCAATTTTCCATTGTATGTTCATTAGCAAAAAGCTATTAATTTCAATTCCTCTACAAAACCTAGCAGTCTGTAACATTTATTGAGACACCTGTAGTGTGTGTGTATGAGCGTGCGAACACGTACCAGTACCCGTGTACACATGTACAAACATAGCTTTGATACGTGTTATATCACAGGAGGTTAGTGATCATTATACAAATAGTGACCAACAAGCTATTGTATATGAAGTCGGGAAGATGTGTAGGTTAAGTCCTGCAAGAGAGTAGGATAGCAAAAACAGATACCAATGTAATTCAGGACATCTGAAATACATTTCAGGACAAATTGTTTATTTTTATACAACATGATAGTATGTCAAGTAAATCACATAACAAGGAAATAGTATATTAAGTAAACAATTAAGTAGTACATCAAGATAAATTACATTGCACACTTTCAAGAATAACAGGGTGACACCTTTTCTAGGATGAATTTCCCAGATTTTCCAGGTTACCCAGGTCATTTACTTATTTTTCCATGACAAAATTGTGTGAAGTACTTCTGGGTATTTAAATAAAATATGAAATAAAGCATGACTTTGGTCGATATTAAACCAGTTTTTGCCTGAGCTCTTTTTCCCTTTACATTCCAGATTCTCTTGCACTAACACACTATGAGGGAGACAGATGCTCTTCGATGCAAAACTCACATTTTCTCTATTTTTCAGCTGTCAGGCAGCACCGTAAAAATAAAAAAAATAAAAATATTTGCTTATCAAAGGAATCAGACACTTCCGTTCAGGTTTTTTTTTTTTTTAGAACTGTATGGAATTATAAAAGAGTATAAGAATTCACGTTTCGCAGAAACAAAGAAAAACCTGTCGGGACAGCCAGTCACATGTAGGTCATATTCCACTTTTTCAGGACGTATGGCAACCCTATAGGAGAGGATACTTGGAACGCCAGGACGTTCGATCGCCGCCATGATGAAGGGCAACGTTATGCTGGTCGGAAACTGAGGAACCGTAATGAGCCGGATCTTTGCCGCTTGTGATGCGTCAATGACGAAAGTCCCAAGGAAAGAACGCCGTCCTTCAGTGTATTGGTGGACTGACGAGACAGTGGAACTTCGCAGAGAATGCCACCGCACACGTAGGTTGGCGCAGCGCGCCTGGGGCCGCCCAAATTATGATTCTCTCGAAGGGCAACACATAAACCCCACAAGAACTTACACTTAAGTCTCTCAGATCAGCAAGGATCGCTGCTGGAGAGAACTAGGCAACGAGGTGGATGTTGACCCCTGGGGGCGTCCGTATAAGGTGGTAACGGTCAGGCTCGAGTTTCTGTCCACGCCATCTCCCAATCTCCCCGTCTTCTCGGAGAAGATCTAACTTGTTTTCTCACCAGAGGAATGTGTTATAACCTATGGTACCACTTGAAGATCTACGTGAGGTTCCGGCAGTTTCGTTGGACGAACTGTCAAAGGCTTGCGACAAGGTTCAAGATTGCAAAGCCTCCGGCTTGGATGGGGTCCCGAATGTTGTTATTAAGACCGCTATTAGGACTCGGCCAGATATTTTCTTAACGACATATTACGCGTGCGTGCGAGGGGAGAATTTCCTTATCGTTGGAAGCAACAGCAGCTGATCCTCCTTCCGAAGGGCGATAAGTCACTTAGCGACCCGTCAGCATATCGGCCAATATGATTACTGGATACAGCAGACAAGGTGTTAGAGCGGGTCATCTGCAATCGGATTGAAGCCTACACGGAGGGACCACTGGGACTGTCCGATAATCAGTACGGTTTCAGGAAGGCGAGATCCACAGTGGAAGCAATTAGGGTCGTGATCAACATCGAACGTAGGGCCATTGAGAGCAAACGACGGAGAAGAGCCCCAAAGAAGTATTGTGCTACTGTTATACTCGACGTTAGAAATGCATTTAACACTGCAAGGTGGAGTTCCATTCTTGTTGCGATGTTGCAGAGGTAATCGTCGGCAAATACACCGAAGAGGTGACGCAGGTTGCCAACGAGACTGTGCTGCGATCCGGTGGTGGCGGCTTACGTCTACCGACGCTCCAGGCCGAGCAGAAAACAGAGATTGGCAGAAAAGTGAGAGAGGGTATTATTCGCAATGTAGGATGCCGTAAAAAAGCCTCCCAGCAGTCTCTAAGATATTGTCTGTAATTTATGCAATTTTTAAAACAAAATTATTTTCTCAAAATTTGCTTAAATTTTTTTCTTTAAATTTTCTCCTCGTATGTATCAAAGGACGTTAGAAATATGGTGCTTTTCCCATTTTTGGAGAACTCTCCGTATTTTCAAAGAAAAAAAATACTACAAAATTGAAGATAGCGGTTTTTACCTTTAAGTCTATTGGAAAAAATCACCTCTTCAAAGAAAGTCATGTACTGCTTTTTGAAGAAACGAGTAGATTTCGCGTAATTTGTGTCTGAAATTTATACAATTTCTATTTTTTTTTAATTTCTGAAAAACTGCACCATTTTGTTTTTCTTTAAATTTTCTACTAATAGTATGTAACAACGGACGGTAAAAAAATATGGTGCTAGTTTAATTTTCGGCGAACTCGACGTATTTTTGAAACTCGAAAAAATTGCGTGTTGGAAATATTGGATTGAGGCAATTACATTTTTAAGCGTCGGCCCGTAGTTCAACCCTTCCCTTCTTCTGTAGCGTAGTGGTATGGCTGATATACTGATATATCAGACGAGTTACAGTACGAGTTACGATAGTCCCCAATAGACGAGTATAGACGAGTTAACTCAGAGGATCTGAGTTCAGAGTCTCGGTGGGAAAGATAACTTTTGTTGGCTGAAAACACTTTTGCATGTTCATCTAGTAGTAGAAAAAGAGGCATAAACGTCGAATATGTGTATGTGTATACCCCATTTTCTACATAAGAATGCATTTTCGTCAATAAGAACGTTTTTATGCACTCCCGGTTGTATTATGTAGTTGGCGTCTCATCAGTGTTTACAATATTAGTATTCATTCTCATTGTGCGACATTTCACAATCATTTCTTTCTTTACGTAGTTGCAACCAACAGAAAATAAAATGGTATCCCATATTTGTACCTCTTCCTCTACAATATACGAGAAAGAATGTGCTGCTGTAGTGTCGTGACGCCGACGATATAAGGAGGGAGCGGATGGCGGGCCAGCAAGATGCACACGCAAAGACTGTTAACCATGGATTTATTTTATCTCAGAAACTTACATCGTGCAGAGCAGAAACTTACATAGGGTAGCACAGAAACTTACATAGCGTGGGAAGTACCCAGACAGTCGAAACGGGAGGGGGGTGTCAGGAGACGGCGACGGCGATGGCGACAGCGAAGACAGCGGTAGTGACACCGTGGTGCCTACGTCGGCTGCTCTTTGGCCGGGGCAGTCGGGTCCTATGGTGGAGACACCAGTCCACCTACCGAACCTCGGAGCCCAGGGACACTACTCTTGGTCGGGAAGCCGGGTCCTATGGTAAAGACGCCGTTCCGCTTACCGAACCTCTGAGAGTGACACTGGAGACTGACCCCGGGGATGCGCCGTCCTTATAAGGACGGCGGACGGGTCAAGGTTTGTGCTTCGGGGTACGTCACGTACGCCGTATCTCACTCCGAGAAGGGGTGGGTGCGCTGCGGAGCCGAGCTTTGCGACAGGGCGGGCTGCGTCATGCGACCGACGGTCGCCACGAGTCAGGGCGGCCCTTTGTCCGGCGCGAGCAGAGGGCACGTTGCCGGCGCGTCACCTCAATACAAGGGTCGAATTGTGACACCCTGCGCCAGGCATGACCAAGAGTCGGCCCGGCTTTACCACATCACCCCACCCGAAGACAGTCGTGGGGGGACGAAACTTCGAGTGTCTGGATACTTATCCCATAGCATTAGGACATTCGTACATGTAATACATCACATTCAACAACTCTGGTATTACAATAACAATAAAAAACTGACACCATGGCACATAAAACTTTGGTACAACACTTACAAATAATAAATTTGACAATGCTACGGGACAATTAAAATTTAAAAAACACTGACACAATGATACCTACAATAACCTTATTATGGCACTTAAAAAACTAACAATATAACTGGCACTATGACAAAGCGACACTTTAACCCAAAGAAAACTTACAAAATAATACATAAATAATTCTGATATAATACAACATAATACCGAACAATATTGTCACCAGACAATTGCAAGTGCAGGTCGCTATGAGAAATATCCTAGGTCTTGGCATAGGTTACTGCAGCGGCATCATACTCGTTTTTAGATCGACGTAAATAACGGTGTGTGTGTTACGACTAGGAATCTTTTGTTGGTTTGCCTCCATCCGGGAGACATCGAGGACCTGAGGGTAGAGAGCTGGCTAGGAGCGGGTACTGGGGGTGTGGTTTATCGGTGGTGGTTGTAGAGGAGGTGTTGTTTCTGTACCTCAGGAATATAAGCACCCCGACAGACAAAACTATGGTGGTTGTTACCCCTGTCAGCGACCCGAAACCCACACAACGGGCAATATGCAGTCTGGACTCTAATGGAGATAGTACTTCTATGTCCTTCTTCACAGAGGCCAAGGAAATCGTGGGGACATTGTGCGTATCCAGTTTCTGTAATGAAGTCAGGACGTGCTGTAACGTACCAGATCGCAGGGCGGCCTCGACGTAGGTCTGGTCAGTTAAATGACTGTCTATGGCCTAGAGGTTCAATGATGGGAGTGATATCTACCTCTACCTGACTTTGGAATAATTTCGAGATGGCCGGCAAGAGATAATGGCCAACATTCACCGAACAGCTTTGTGCCAATTGCAGGCGTCCGTGGCCGATAATGGCCGATTTAGTGGTGCCCTTCGAGCAACTTGTAATCACGTCTGTGCTCTGGCTTATGCTGAAGTACCACTCTCCCGGGGGCGGGTCTTTGATGAATACCGAATAAGGTAAGAGGCCTAGATGTAAGTCACAATTTGCCTTGATACGTGCGCTTTCGTTCAGGAATACGGCGATGTTGAAAGAGTTGGACTTGGAAGCTAGAAAAGGGAAAAGGGGTGGGCAAACGGTTATGCCGTTTTTTGTGCACCGTCGCCAGTACTCTGATGGTAGTAGCATAAATTGCTTTTCTGATTGGGACACAGCCAGATAAGGAGAGTCGGGGCGAATGACAACTGCCCTCCGGTCTGCTCCTTGTCCCATTGGCAGTGGCTCCGCCTTCAATACATTGAAGCTGGGGAACAGATTCTGTAGGAGGAAGATTAAAATCTGGATTTCTCCCTCACGGTGGAGTACTCGTGCACGGGCCAAGTCATACGTTAGCTCAATGGTTCGGCCAGGAAAATTTACGAAGGCCAACCCTTCTGGGAGTTTTGCGGCTGCATCTTTTACAGCGCTTTCGAACTCGTGGGGGGAAGTAGGGATGGCGTGAGTTTGCCTAGTCCTGCAAAGTGTAGTAGTTGTGTCGTAGAGAGCGCACAGTGTCGGATAATTCCCTAAGGTGGCGGGAAACAGCTATGAACGTAGTATGGAGGCAACTAAAAATATTCGAGGCTCTGCCCATTCCGGGAGGTAGCGCGAGCGAGTGATTGGCTTGTATTTTTCAACACTTTAAGAGCCGTGTCAGTGAGCGACCACATTTGATCGTGGCGTCTCAAGGTGGCTGTAACGTTAGACAGGAACGTGTAACGTTCCTTGATTGATTGTTCCGATCGGGAGGTAAGCACGGCAACATCTTTGTAAAGACTTCGTAGTTGCTCGTCAGTGGTAGTCCCGAATAGGTAGTGCAAGCCGTGTCCTACTGCGTCAAAGAGGGCCCGCTGACTGCGTCCTGATACATTGGGTGTGGTTAGACCTAAAATATCTCTCTTTAGCCCCGCAAGTCTGTGCTCCAGGTCCTCCTGGTACCCAATTGAAATGTTAACAATTTGTAAGGTGGTGTTGTGGAGCCCCGGGTTACGTTTTATCACCCTGTCCCGCAGAGTGCGGAACTCTGTGAGCTGATGTTCCACTCTACCGACCACTTCCTTGATGACCGGCAGGTGTAAGTCCATGTGTAGTAGCCATTCTCCTGAAGCAACTGCTAGATCTCCCTCCGGAACGAACAGCAGTGCCCGAATATTCAGGCCGTTCAGGAGCAACAGCAGGCCCGGGAGGAACAGTGAAGACCACCAGGGCAGCCTAGGGGAGCACTAAGGTTAATGTACTGAATTTTCTCTTTTCTTTCTGGGCACTGTCGTTTAGCAGGCGGTTTCTCTTTAGTGCTACACATGCTATAATTCATCTTTGCACTTCGCACTTCCACCATCTGCCCTAACTCGCGCGTTAGAATTGAACACTAGCACTGATATGACCCGAAGGCAGAATCACCATTATGAAGATACATACACACACCTTATGGCCCGAAGGCGGTTTCGCTTCTACTGAGCACACGTACCGACACTGACACTTCACTGTTGCCGAAAGTGCTCTTGCTACCACCGCGCGCACGCACTACCTGGGCATCTTCACCTAACGAGGCTAGAAGACGTCTCCGTAGTTTGTATCGGCGGCGGCGTTCCTGTGGCGTTTCTGGACTACCTTGCCTGATGGTCTAGTTGTTTTGCTAGTTCACGCCGAATGACACGAAGCTGTAGGTTGGAGGGCCATTGCAGGAGAATATACTGCGGTCGGTAACAATTCGCCCTCTAAGGTCGTCCAGGAGTGTGCAGATTCCAGAGAAGGAGATTTGCACAGAGGCTCCGGGGAGAGGTCACGTCCACGGGTACGCGGAGGTTTCCCCATAGCAAAGAATGGCGGAGAGAACATTGCCTGGAAATGTTCCCAGGCCTATACCTTTTCGTCCTCTAAGGTGGTCCAGGATCGTAACGATTGCAAGGTGGGATATCCGAACCGGATTCTGGACGGGTCTTCTGGGGATAGTTCGCGTCCAGGGGTTCTTGGAGGTCCCTCGAATGCGTATTCCTCATTGGGGGCGATCGAGTCTGGGCTGGAGCATGGAGAGATCCCGTCCTGCGGCTGTAGATTCGGGTGCCAGGTCGCATCCCCCAGGTCCTTGAGCGGACTATCGAATAAGGCGATCATTCGGCGTTCGCGTCGCTCCCTTCAGTCTATATCCACTACAACATATATTTGGAATATAGAAGATTCTGCGTTTTGAGGATCTCGCTTTCCCTACTTTTACCATGAAAGTGCGGTTTGCGAGGAAAGATGTAATCATATCAGTAACATGTTGTGAGAGGCAGCACTTAAGTTTCGCGATTAGTTTGTTGTGGGGTACCTTATTAAAGGCTTGTACCATATCTAGGTAGACGACAGGTACATCCTTTGTGAGTATGAGATCAGCGGAGATCTGCTGAGCCATTCATAGAGCCTGAAGTGAGGTGGAGTGACCCGGTCGGAAGGCGAATTGTTCATCTCGAATGAGGTTTTCTGAGATTGCAAATGGTTGGATTCGCGCTAAGATTAGCCTTTCCAAAAACTGTTTTCATGATAGAGTGTAGGCTGATTGGACTGTGGCTCGCCGCAAGGGTTACGTCTATTTCGCCAGGGCCAGGTCAGGTTAGATACATCTATCGCCGCGAAAGATGGAACTAGTACAGGGGGCCACGACAGATCGTTATGGGGCCCGGCGGGAAACACGCCCACAACTTTTAAAATTACACACTAAAATGCATGAGAGGTAGAATAGAGTTAATACATTATTTTTCTACACTGAATAAACACTGCAAAATCACCATCAAATAAATTTAAGAGTTAAAAAAACATGACTTAGCCGTTGTGGAGTTTGCGATGTCCGTGAAGCTATTACGAGGCGGTGGTTGGGTTCAGGCCGTTAGTAGCCACCGCCACCATTAGAAGGTTATATCCGTTGAGAGGCACCGATCAGCTCAGAAAGATTATGTACGCTGTTGTCGGTGCGAGCCAGTATGCAATGACGTCATCAACGGTTGGGTGGCGAAATGGCGGTTGAGAACTGGCAGGTTGCACACGTTATAAAAGGCGCCGTTCCAGCATCGGGCGATGCGGGTTGATTCCACTATGTTGCACTACGATGATAGATTCTTAAGAATAGCTTAAGAATTGCACTCTGAGTTTTCTACTAGCTCCACGCCCCGGGCACCATCACTAAACATCGAAAGTTCGAACGCACACAATTCGGCACAGAACACGAAATTATTCGACGCACAAATATATACACTGTAATAATACTATAAAAGCACTATTGGTATGATCACTTTAAAATTGTTGTTAAAGATGTCACAGCTGGGTCTAATAGGTGACGAGCCAAGATGGCGGACGGCCCGGGGCGGAGCTGAGCGGCAGACTCGTCCGTACTCCACGGCGGTTGGCGAGAGTATCCCTAGAGAATCACGTTAAGAGAGTTATCGTTACTCATGGTGGAAATAACAAGGTGTAGTGCTCCGGAGGATGCGCAGTAGCAGCCAAGCACGTTTAAACCCACGGATGAAGCGAAAACGGCTGGCGCACGTGTTCATTTGCTTTCCGTTTGCGGAGATAGGACGTGTTTGCCAAGGCAGTGCGAAAGCAGTGGAAGATCGTGGTTTTGTTGGCGTGGGAAAGGTATGTTGTGGATTTGTGGTGCAAGTTATTACAATTATGTATTTTATGTGACTTGGCTTTAATAATTACAAAAGCATACATCAATCAATTCATACGATGCCTCATATTTGATCACTTGTTTATTGCCAAAATTTTGTTGTTGATATATGGTCACTTATTTATTACCAAAATTTTGTTGTGTTATATAAAGAACATTGAAATTATTTTCATGTGCAGCTAAAGATGCCAAACTGCTGTGTGAAAAATTGTCCTAATAAAACTGGGACAGTAGGTGGTGGGAAATATACATATTTCCGCTTACCAAAAGAGCCCCAGTTACGAAAGGTGTGGATAGAAGCTTGTGGGAAGAATGAAGAAACATTTAAAGCAGATCATGGTAAATTTCAAAACGTTTTAAATAATTAAAATCCAGTGGCTTCAGTTTAGTTCAATATATAATAGCTTCATTGAATATTCTGTGGTTAGAATAGCTTTATTGAAAGTACATATGAGAATATAATCTGGACAGGGACTGTATATTCTTTTATATTTTGTGTGTTTGGGATAAATTGTTATTGTTGATGAAAGAAATGAAAATGTGAAATATTTAATTGTAAATGGTCAGTTTTAGAGAATGAAGATTATTAACATGTATAAATTGTTCTAACATGTAAAAAATGTCCAAAAATTTTACATATCATACTTTGTTTCAGTTACAAAAACTGCAGGAAATTTTTATTGGTTTAAATTATTTTACTAAATCTTAGCCATACAATAATTTGATTGTATTGTTTCTTAAAACACAAAAGAAATCCATACATCAATTTTCAAGTAATAAAGAAATGAATTTAACTTATAAAAACTTTCAAAACTTTGTATTTTAATGTACTGAAATTTATTATGTACATGTATAATAATTAACAAAATGTATAATATAGTATGTATGTAATTAATGAACTCAAAAAGTGTAATGTAAACTTTGCAGGTAGAGTGTGCCAACAGCACTTTGAGAGTGTATGCTTTAAAAACCACAATTCACAGCAGATGCCTGGGAACAAACGTTTAGTTGCTGGGTCTGTACCAACAAAATGCTTAATGTTGGCAAGAAAATCAAGTGAAAAGTCTGGGTAAGAGAATGGTATTTATTATACACTTGAACTACTTGTGATTATTATTCATAATAATTTAATTTTAAATACCTTTAGTAATAGAGAAGATATGATAATAGAATACATAATTTTGTTATCTTGCAGTGAGAGGACACCTCTCTTTGCATATAAGGAGCTTGTGTCTTCATTACGGAGCAATTCTGAGGTATAAATAAAAATGTTTTTTTGTAAATTGTTATATTCCTCTTGATCCATTAAGGTTAACTTTCATTTGCATTCATAACGTACTTTACGTAAAAGTTCAAACCAATATATTTTCTATATTTTATCAGATTTGATGTATTAAATTTTTAGCCACTTTTGATTCTTTTATATTTGATGTTTCTTTGTATACATTCTGAGCAGCCATTGACATATTTAATTGTGATTTGTATTTTGTAAATGTAACATGGTAAATTTTTAAAATAAATTTTTTTTTGAATGGTTATAAATATTGGTATTTGATCCATTCCTATTAATCCTTTAAGGTCTGCTTTCCTTTTTGGTCTTACCGCTTTAAATAAGAGTTAAAATGAGGTGAAATTTTGTCTCCTTGAGCATTCAAAAATATCCAATGGGTTAAATTTTTAATTTAATTATTACATTTGTATAAATTCTCTCTAGACAGTTGAAATATTTCTGAAAATTTGTGAACATATAAATTCATGAATATCACCAATAGAATACCGTCTTTGAGTCCTTGTTAAGTGATTCCTAATTTTTATTGTAATTAAAATTATATATTTTATTACAAATACTATATGTTCATGAATTATATATTAAATTGCATGGTGGTTATTTCCACCATGATTAAATGGTTAGAAACAGCTGTAAAGCCTTATTACAATATGTTTTTTCTCCTCTATGTTCTTGGCAGATGCTTGAAACATTTCAAAAATTTTATAAAGTAATAAAAAGCATCAACATAGAATTATATTTAATATTATTAAATAACTTGCTTGTTTTCAATCTATGAAGAATATGACAGATTTTCATAGAGTAGTCCTATCCACTAAAATTCAATAGTTGTCATTCATATCTTTTTGCGTTCTTACCAATCATCAAAGCAAATCTGAAACTATGTAGAGGAATTATAAAAATACAAATAAAAGTGAAATTGAAGTGTTTACTATACCTGGCCACATATAGTAGCCTATAACTCAAAAATCACGAACAAAAAATAGCTGTCATTCATCTTCTGTACTTGGCATTTAGGAAATCGTATCACATTTCCTTAACCAAAATAAGTTAATATTTCTGCTGATTGTCTTATAATTTTGGTATTAATTATCGTTATTATTCTAGTTATCTTTGATATGAAAATTAGACCGAACTCAATGCCGCCCATTGATTCCTCTCACGACAAATCTTAAAAAAAAAAGGAAAAAGGAAGTACACCATTATATTTTCCTTGACTACATAAAAACGGCAAATTAGATTTACTGGAAGATACAACTCTTTCAAAAGTAAATGTGACACAATGTTGCACATTGCAAGAAGCAAGATTATTTTTGTACCTTCAGATTATTTCTTCAGTACTTATTCAGGGACAAATTGTCTCAAAACGCCCATAAATAAAGAGTGACCAACGTGTGGAACACATCCCCCCAAATAGTAGAAAACATAAGTTTAAAAGAAATGAAATAGAAAAGTGATTATAATAACGTGGTCAAATATTGCAGGTTAGGTCAGGTCATTGTATTTGTTCACACTTTTTGTATACAAGGCCTGAAATATTTAAACAGCGAGCATTTCCTGAATATCACCAATGAACTAATATTGAAGGTCTTCACTAAATTAAACGAGTAATTTTAATAACAAATATCGTTATTTTAAATAATTTTCAAATGTCCGCGCCTGCGTGGATAATTTGAATTTGGCGCACAGTTGGTGGGATATAATATTATTGGTTCACAGTCGGCGGCATGCGCACCGCTACATCTTGTTATTTCCACCATGCTCTCACCGTTTACCCGCGCTTGCTTGAATTTCTTCACTTTGACATTCAGAGCACACCGAGAGTCGGCCCGGCTTCACCACAGTAGCACCACTTGTTTACTTTCTCACCCTTGCAAGAAGAGAATTTCTTTCTCGCCCTTCGTACGAAGAGAAAGTACTGTAATCCTGCGCCGGAAAAACAAAGAATTTTCCACAGAAAAACTCTTATTGCCGGGCCGAGGTAACGATAAAGTGGATAAATTCTGTTTTTATGTGTAGTAAATTACCTCCACTAACACGTGGTTTAGCCAGAATCCATGTTTTGTGGCTTCTTGACACCGATAAATCAATTGACCACTAAGTTGTCTTGTCCGTCTGTCTGTGGTCAACGTTAACACCTAAACCGTTCGGCCGATTTTCTTCAAAATTGATATTTCATGATCGATCTGAACGAATTTGAGGATTTGCGAGTTTCAAACGGATATTTTGATTTTTGGGGGTACTTTACATGAAGCCTCAATAGTCAACATGTTTTTCAAATATGCCTCTAATTTATTTATTAAACTTTGCGTCTTCGGATAGCATGAAGGACGCTTAAGAGAATAGTGCAGATCTCATGTTCATTCAAATCCCTTTATTTCGACAATTGCAAAAGTGCATTTTTGGGGGGGGGGGGGTAGGCGTCTTCCTACAACTATTATATTGAAAATAAAGATTTTTTTCTAGTCAAATCTGTACTTTAAAGACAGATCTTTAAAGGACACGCACAATTTTCTAAAATATGAATAGTTTTCGTGCAATTGTGCGCGAAATATAGGACATTTTAAAATTTTTAAACATTTTTCTCCCTCAAAAACCGCTTCATTGCATCGCAATTTTTTTCTTTAAATTTTATTTCCGCATGTATTAAGGGACAGTAAACATATGGTGATAGTCCCATTATCGGTAAACTCTCCGTATTTTCGAAAATTGTAAAAAGTTTACGTTTTCAAATTACAAACATATTGTGGCGTCGTGGTAGCGAAATGACTACACAGACACGAGCTCTAGTTACAATATTTATTTACAGAATATTATACAGTATTTACAGCTCTGGGGTTACGTTCGCAATCTACCTCCGCGACTCCACGCACACTGCTCCCATCTCCCGGCTAGTGCATCCTACACCCAGACGCTTTACCGCGCCGGTGTCCTGACACCCGGTGCTACGCACTCGCAGTGTCCAAGGAATGCACAACTGCCGACGGGCCGCAGTTGCGTCCGCACGCGAGGCGATCTCTCAACAAACTCCTCTTTCCGGCCAGCTAGCTTCTGGCGGTCATGTCCCCCCACCCCCTAGCTTCTCTGCACATGCAGGTGGCTCTGGGACCATATGGCCAGCCAGCCTCCCCTGACCGCCGCGGGAGGTCAGGACCCTCTGCCGGCCGACTTGCGTCCCGGAGTGTTAATGGCTCCCTTTTCAGTTGACAAAAGCTACTAACAGTCTTTGTGCTAGCCGACCGGATGCCTTCCCCTCTGCTCGCCCGACACTTTCTAAAGATGTTCGAAGCCCTGGCCGCCATGTGGTGATGTTACAATATTATTGTCTTCAATACAATATGTTGGGAAAAAATCAGCTCTTAAGAAAGGTCGCGTACTTTTTTTTAAAACAAACGGGCAGTTATCTCATAATTTTTGTTATAAGTTAATACATTTTTTCCCACTTTTTTGTTTTACTTGTGAACTTCTTCATAATATTTTTATTCGACTTGTCCGATAATTACAAAATCTGAATTTTCGACAACTGCAAAAGTTTTACTGAGTTTTTAAAACGTTTTGGGAAGACTTTATGAGACTGAGATAGGTGTTACTGCTTGGAAAACAAATGTACGTGGGCTTGAATTCTAGAATGCTCATATATTTCTTGCTGGTTGAAAAGTTTTACATGATGAAGCATTATTGTAACATTTTATCATTGAGAAATTTAAATTAATTACAGTAATGAAATGAAAGCATGTATTTTATTTCAGATATAAGTACAATAAATACTTAATTTATGGTATTCATATAAAAGTTTAATAAAAATGGAATGTGTCAATTAAGAATTAATTTATCAATAACCGTGCCAATAATATCGTACAATAAATATAAGATAATCTCAAAATATACACGTGGCCCTCCGGGAGCCGTAGCTCAGTGATGTCACTGCAGCGCCTCTGACCGGGAGGTCCTAGGTTCGAGTCCTGACGGCGGCAGGATTTTCGACACTAGCTTTCGAGCTAGGTCGAATTCAGTCGCTGTCTGGAGGAGAATTCTAGCGGCCGGCTGCTCTGATTGGTAGTTTTCCGTAGTTTCTCCGATCAACACCAGGAGAATGCCGGAGCAGTACCCTACCAAACGGGCCACGGACCGCGCGCGATCTGTCCTTCCTCTTCCTTACACACACACTCACACTAACATGCACTACACTATCCCATATTCCGGGAGACCGGTCGGGAGCTTAGAGTTTGTCCCTGCTGGGGCGGTGCCCCGCTGGTGGGAGAGTCCTGGTTAGGGGGAAACCCCACTAGCCAACGGTAGGTCGGCGCCGGATCTCGCCATCAGCGGGGGAAGATCCCCGCCATCTCCCGAGAGAAAAAACTGCACTACACTAACGGGACTAATGACCAAAGCAGTTGACGCGCTCGGAACACGAAAAAATCAATCAATACACGTGGCCCACCAACTATGAGCCACCCTCACAACTTCTAAACGGTTCACGATATCGAAGTGGTTTTCGCTCAATATTGCAGAATCATGGGGTAAGTAATATGACGTAGAGATATCGTCTGAAATATTTATAATTTTTGAGAAAATTAATCATATTTAATTTTTTTAAATAGAACAAAATATTTTTCTCTTCAGAAATGGATAGATAATAAAAATAGGAATACAATGATGAATCACATATTAGTATTTTGAGAGTAATTTGAGTATAAAATAAGATTTTCTGACATGTGATTTAAATTAAAAGGACAATATTTTCTACAGATTCTTGCAACTGTTGCCTTCGTGGCGCTGAGAATGTTATGATTGATTGGTTGATTTTTTCGTGTTTCCGGGCGCGTCAACTGCTTTGGTCATTAGTCCCGTAACTGTAATGCATGTTTTTTTGGGGAGATGGCGGTGATCTTCCCCCGCTGGATGTCGAGATTCGGCGCCGACCTACCGTCGGCTAGTAGGGTTTCCTCCTAACCAAGACTCTCCCACCAGCGGGGCACCACCCCAGCCGGGACAAGGCCTAAGCTCCCGACCGGTCTCCCGGAATATGTGGTAGTGTAGTGCATGTTAGTATGTGTGTGTGTAAGGGGAGAGGATAGGACAACGAAGAGAAAGGAAAGATCGCGCGTTCGTGGCCCGTTTGTTAGGGTACTGCTCCGGCATTCGCCTAGTGTTGATCGGAGAAACCACGGAAAACTACCGATCAGAACAGCCGGCCGCTCGACTTCTCCTCCAGACAACGACTGAATTCGACCTAGCTGAAAAGCGTGTCGAAAGTCCTTCCGCCGTCAGGACTCGAACCCAGGACCTCCCGGTCAGAGACGCTGCAGTGACATCAGTTGATGCACTGAGCTACCCCCCGGTGAGACTGTTATGGGGAGATTGTAACGTTTAATTTAAAATTACACGTCAAAAAGTCTAATTTTATACTCAAAATACTAATATACGAAACATCATTGTATTCCTCTTTCTACGATATATCCATTGCTGATAAGAAAAATATACAGTTCCATTTAAAAAATCAAAGACGATTAAATTTCTCGAAAACGAAACATTTTACGAACAATATCTCTGCAACCTATTACTTGCCCCATCATTCCGCATTGTTGAGTGAAAACTCACTTCGATATCGGGACCTTTCGAAGTTTTGGGGATGGCCAAATGGTATAGGTTGTATCATTGTTAATTATTTACAATATCGATTATTGCTATCATATTTCAAATGTAAAGAAATAAATATTTTCTTTTTTAACCAATTTAACAATGCAAGATTCTGTGATATTAAGAAGCAACTGTAATTCACAATATTTACATTTTGTTTGGTTACAATGATAAAAGGACAAGAAAACTAGAGGTGCTACAGAATGACACAGAGTTTCTCGTAGTAAAGTTTTCTGATTTCCTTGGTGTGGACTGGTACTGTACAGTTTTGTCCCTTCTTCTTGCCTGCTTCCATCTATTGCGGCTGAACGATTTTTTTTTTAATTTTCACATTTCAGTTTCCAAATAGTAGAACCTAAATTATATTTTAATATTGAAGAAGGCTATAATGTCGTCCTAAGTAGCAATTTTCATTGAAAAATTTGAAACAATTTTCAAGAAAGTAACGATTAAGCATTATTGTAAATGCGAAATTTGAAGCTCTTTTTCACAGGAATCTATTGAGTTTTCGAAAGACTTACGCTGTACGAACGAAAAAAATACGCTGTACGAACAGCGTATTCGTACAGCGTACGTCCAAAATGGCGTCATTCGACTTTCCATAATTTTGGGTTTTAATCTATGTTACTTGGGTAAGTACTTATTCTAAATATTTATTTATTTATTTGTTCACTGTTTATATATGATTTGTTGACACGTGTAATTTGTTTAATAATTGTAGAACCACTGATGATGGGAAGAGTGTTCCCGAAACACGTGTCTGACTACATGTAATCGCATTATAATTACATTGTATACTATTGTGGTTGATATCTTATTCGCCCCATATATTTTATCATGGAGTACCACAAAATCTCAGCTGCCACCACAGAATTTGTAATTTTTGTAAAAACCAAAGAATATAGCAATATGGTGTTTGTCGTCGAAAATGGTACATTTGTACTACCCCTACCAAACATTGGAAAACAATTAGTGCCGTTTTTGAGAAAATCTTGTTTTTGTATGTTTTAAAAATTCCAAATATTTCACGCTCTATTGCACGAAAACTACTAACATTTTCAAAAAAGTCTGCATGACCTTAATGAAAGAACTGTTTATGAACAACAAATTTCATTTGAAGGAAAATCTTATGTGTTCGATTTTATAGTTGTAGGAAGACACCCCCTCCCAAAAAAATCAAACTTTTGATATTTTCGAAAATTCTGAGTTAACCGTGAAAATTGGACCTGCGCCACCTTTATACTGTTTTACTCTGTTCTTACAGGAAATTTAAAGAAAAATCTTGAAGCCATGTTCAAGGGCCTTCATGTAAAGTACCCCCAAATTTTAATGAATGTTTTTCAAAATTTCAAAGCTTCAACTAGAGCCAGATGGACAGAGGTTTCTTCAACTTGGAAAAGATCCTACTTGTGGTTTATGCGCTAGGTTTGTTCACATACGACAGACGGGCAGAGAGACAGACAGACAGACGGACCGGACGGGCGGTTTTGAAGGGGAAATAACACTTTTTCGGTATCAGGGGACCCCAAAACGTATATTTCCGTTGAAATCTCGAAATCGATTTTCCAGAGCATTACATAACTTTCTCTACTACGTATATTACGTAGGTAATATATTATTTCAACTTATAGTATTACTTAAGTATATTACGAAAGTAACTTACTACGTATATTACTCCCGTATATACGTACGTATACGACAAAGTAAAAACGCAGAAAGGTAACTTTTAAGAGTAGTACGAAAGGGGTGTTAGTGTTGTCAGTGGTTCATAGTGCAGTCCTTACTGAAATGTGTGAGTAGGTTACTAATGTCAATATTTTTTCTAAAAATAATTTTCAAATACATGTAAGTGAAGAACGTATTTTGTAATAGTTACATAACATTACATTCCTGTATAAATAGTTTCTTATATACATAAGCTTACTTCTAATGAATAATATATTTTTCTTATTTTCAGATAAGTGAAAAACAAAAACAAAAAAGTAAGAATCTCTTTTACTGTTTTTTTTCCCTTTCTTTCTTCCATAAAATGAAATTATAAAGGCTTATAATTAAGTTATTAATAGTGAAGCAGACTAAAGGCACAATTCCTTTTTCAATTGTAAAATAAATTCTGATTGTAGTCAAAATTTTAACATTTTTATTAATATAAAAATTTGATCTCAGGGTGTGGTCCTCTTAAATGTTACATTTCTAAAAAAAACATACAAAAACATTTTTTAACAATTATTTTGCGAGTCAAAATTACATGTTTAAAGTTGTCAAACTGCAATATGTATGATTAACTATGAACTGATAAAGAAATACATGTAACTATTTAAGCCTTCTCTTTGTCCTTATATTTAATAATTCCTCCTCCTTTTGTTTTGTGTTCAAGACCAGTGAGTGGGAAGAGAGTTATTTTTACTTTTTAACTTTTTTGCTTCAAGATTTTGGAGGTCTTCTTTTTTGAAAAATTTTTTGAAGTTTTTTATCTTTGTATTTAATCATTTAAAAATTTTGCCATTTCTTTTCCTTAATTATGAACTAATCTATGCACAACATTTCTCATATATTTTGTGACCACAAACATAATATTCATAATGTATATTTGTGGATAATTTATTTAGCATTCATTTTCACTGCACCAATTTCATGAAAAAATTTGTTCAAGGACTAATTTATTGGTTTATTTATTTGATTTATTTGGTCAAAAGTAAGTAAAAACTGTATGTGACATATGGGGGAGGAGTACCATTGCGCAAATTTTCCTGAGCTTCAGAATCTCTTCCCAACATTTTAACTATAAATTGTTAAAAGATGAATAAAAGTGAATAATAATAATAATAAAATTTAAAAAATGTGAGGTTAGCAACATTTGAAAAACCAGACATTTTTTGCTTGCGAGTTATCGAAAACTTGCATTCGTAAACAAACTGCAGATTTATCTTCTTTTTTTTTTACTTCTATTAAAATGTAACCCACCTCCAGCTCTATTTCTATTGCTACTAGCAAAAGGAGAGCTCAACAAAACATGCACATAATGAAGCTACAATTATGCAGCAAAAAAATAATTTACTTTTAACTTAAATTTGTGAACCGATTAAATTGTTTAAGGTCATTTGACAATGTGAGGTAAAGTAATGTACATGTATTATATGTGAATTTCTTGTAGTGAGCTGTTAATACTGACAACTGATGAATGTGATTCTTAGGTGTGCTGTAATTATAAACATCAGTATTGCATGAAAATATGTTCCCACTGTTAAGTACGTCAGTTTTGGCAAAAACTAGATTCGTAGATAAATAGGCAAGGCAATGGTAAGATTCCATGCTCAATGAAGAGAGGCTTGCAGGAATCACGTGGATGCATTTTTATTATTTGAATTCTTTTTTTTTTTTTTTTTTTGCAATCTAAAGGTCTGGGTACTATGGGATGAGCTTCCCCACAATATTATGCCATTTCTCAAGCAAGAATATACATTTGCAAAATAAATGAACAAAAAACTTGCTACTGAACATCAGCTTTGTACTATAAAACTGGGTTTCAATTTCACATAAAAATAATGTAGATAATCATTGAAGTTTCTTCCGTGAAGAGCAGTTATTATGCTTACAATTTTCCAACATTTAATGATTAATTCCAGAAAGTAAATTTTAAAGTCAAAATTTCTTTTTGCTTTGTTTTGCATTGCTCATAGTGCACACACATTGTCATTAAAAGTATTGATAGCAAGAGTAACATTCTGTCTTTCCATATGAGTCAGACACACTACTTTCAATGAAAGAGTAGGTGTCAGATTAAGATGCAAAATTTTTTCACACTCATACTCAGGATTTGAATATTCTGCCTTGTTTTCAATACACTTTTATAGTCAATCTAATAAGTAAATGACTTAAGATAATCTTTCTGGTTTATCCAGTAATTCCTCACATGAAACTGAAAACTGCAAATTTTCAATAGAAACACTATTATTGTCAGGCCCTGGTAATGAAAAATTGTATTCCTATGTATAGTAAATTACTTCCTCTAATATGTGGTGTAGCCAGAATCCATGTGTTGTGGGCCCTTGACACCAAACAATCAATTGACAGCAAAATAGCAAGACAGCATGTAATTTTATGTTGGAGTTATAGTGTAACTTACTCGTATGTCATTTGGTTTAATGAACTTTATACCATCTTATCTGGAGTACCCTTTTTTGTTTAAATTTTCTCCTCGTATGTATTATTGGACAGTAAAAATATGGTGCTGTTCCATTTCCGGCGAACTCTGTAGATTGATTGGTTGTTGGCAATTCTGGGTGCGTCAACTACTAGGGTCGTTTGTCCCGTAAGTGTGGTGCATGTTTTCTCGGTAGGTGGCAGTGTTCTTCCCCGTTGGGTTGCTAGATCCGGCGCCGACCTACCATCGTCTAACGGGGTTTTCCACAACCAGGTATCTCCCACCAACTGAGCACCGCCGCAGCCGGGACAAGCTCTAAGCTCCCGACCGGTTTCCCTACATTTGTGGCCGTGTAATGCATGTTAGTGTGTGTGTAAGGGGAGAGGGTAGGACAAGGAAGAGGTGGGAAAGAAAGGGTGCGGTCCGTGACCTGTTTTTTAGGGTAATTCTCCGGTATTCCCCTGGTATTGATCGGAGAAAAAAACTACCAATCAGAGCAGCCGACACCTAGAATTCTTCAGACGACTGAATTCGACCTAGCCGACAGGCCATTGTCGAACCGCCCGGAGTCGGTCAGGCCACCGCCCGGAGTCGAACCTTGGACCTTCCGGTCAGAGGGACTGCAGTGACATAAATTGAGCCACTTCAACCAGTAGGCGAACTCCGTATTTTCGAAAATTGCAAAAAGTTATTTCAAAACCACAAAATTGAAGATCACGATTTTTGCCTTCAACAAAGTCCGTTCTAAAAGACAAAACCAAACAACGAAATTTACATTTTTAAGCGTCGGCTCGAATTCGAAACTCTCAGAGGGTAAGGTTCACAGCAAGTTAACTCGGAGGACCGGAGTTCGAGTCTCCGTGAAGAAAAAAGTTTGCTGGTTGAAAACACTCGCAAGCTTATATTGTAGTATAATATAGCAGAGCAGTTAGAAATAATGCAGGAAAGTATGTGCTTTTATAAAACTGGTTTTTTGATGTTGACTGGTTTGTTCGCTCGTGAAGAATCCCATCCTACTTTTGAGTACGGTCTCCGATCCCTTTTGAGGAAAGCTTTCTGTATATGATATAGGCGTACCCTTCTCAGTGCTGGTGATAACTAGAGAAAGAAGTCAAGAACGAAAAATATATTTCTATTTTCACTAATGCCATTTCAAGATTCAAAAGAGTTCACAATATCATTTCGAAGAGTCAGAATAGCAAGTAAAACAAATTTATTGGAATCATACTGGATGGTAAAGTGGGATCAAGATGAGAAAGAAAAGAATTTCCTTACACCTTAAGTTGCTAATGAAAATTTCTAGTTTTAAGAGAAAAAATGTGAAACCATTTTTATTGTTTCTATTTATTACAATATTTATTACCACAAATTATAATTATAACAATTTTTTTCCAATAATTTCCTTTAAATATTAATTTTGCTTTATTTTTTTTTTAATTTTTTGCGTCTACCATTTTGACGCGACGCGTCTCCAAGCCCGTAAAGGGGCGTTGGGCGCTTTGCGCTGGGGAGTAATCCTCCATTACATTGCGCGATTGAAGAGTAATCCTCTATTAACTTTCTGTCATGTCGCGTCACGTCGCAGTCAGTTGTCAAGTTTATGTGCAATTTTGTCTACTCATTTTATATAAAATAAATGCCTGAATTTCTAGGTTCTAGTTATCCCAGATGGACTACAGAAAATATGAAAATAGATTCATTTGACTTTTTGAGGAATGAATCTGATATGCAAAGCACCTTCCTTAAAAAAACAGTGATTGAAGATGTGAACTTTATTTACAAGTCATATCAGCTACATCCCATTCAGAAGAACAGCAATTGTTGCACAAGATGTCAAAAGTCACTGCAATTTAGTGCAAATGATCGCCTATTTAATGAACTCAACCTAATAGAATGGCAAATCCAAAAACCAGATCCATTACCATGACACTAAAGCTGTAGGTGGCTTTGTGATTTTTAGCTTCAGGGGATGCTTCCCTAGTGTTTCTACATGTAAAATATCTTAGTATGCACATAACATTTTTGTTATGCAACATTTTGCAAAGAGCTTCTCAAAATATATATGTTTGTTGTTTTTCATAGAATTTCCAAGTGTTCCCATCAGTAGTTTCTTGCCAGAAGTGTTTAAGGCAATTTAGGAAGATTTAAACGTTTTTCAGGCAAGTAGAAATATTTGTATTTGTGAGAGAAGCTAAAAGATCCTGTCAAAAACTGGTCTGTGATTTGTAGCACAGCAGTTGTTGGTTGGTAAGGCACTCGCAATAGTTTTTGAAGTAATGTAATTTGCCACTGTTTTCTCTATGGCCAAAACATCATTTTAAGCCAATTGTTGACATCTTGTGTTACATGTTATTTGAGTCCAAATTATATTACTATTTGAAACTATTAATCTCTATTCTATATACTATTCACATTAACTATTGATATTGATTCAAATTCAGTTCAGTATATCTATGAATTTACATACATCTAAGTAAATCTACATACACCATTTTTTGCACAAGTTATTAGTTACCAGGTTAGCTTGTACATGTACTTTAATACGAAACAATTCTTGGAAATTAACAGTCATTTCTTTGGCTGTAACCTTATTACATTTATTATACACTGTCAGTAATTTATTATACAAGTTGTATAATGTATACATACAAATATTATAATATATATAATGTTAATGACACTGTGGAGGCTTACTGTGAGCATAAATACCTCTAACATCACACTATTTTCAAAATATTTCAAATTCCATAACATCATTTTCAGAAACACATACAATCTAAACAAAATAAAATAGCACTAATATATTTGTTGAAGAGAAATAAAAAACTATGAATTTAGAGAAATAACAATTTCAAAGGTTTGAATAGCTTATTGATAAATACTTCGTTGCCTATAGTAGAGACGTTTTTTCAATAATTTGTTGTTCCCTGGTTTCTTAATATTTACCTTTCTTAAATTGCTGGTTATATTATTCAATAATTGTACATACATTACTTTATGTCTTGTCACTCATTTCTTTATTGCATTGTGGGGGTTGAATTATAGTATATCAGTACCTACTTGCTTCTTCTAATCTAGTACTTGATACTTGTCATTTTGATCTACAAAACAAACAGTTTTTTAATAAAGTAATCTTATTTTATTTATTTTCTTTGTATATAATTTCAGACATAGTATATTAACACTCTTATTCATTCCTTATAATTTTGAATGCTTTGTAGTGATTTCACAGTTCCTTTACATATCCCTCCTCAAGTAGTGATTCCAGAAGTTGCCACTGACCAAAATAACCCATAATAAAGCATCAATAATTTTTTTCCATTCTGGTTATTTTCAATTCATAAAATAAAAAATCAAGTATCTTATTTTAGTGATCAATTTCAGAATAAAAGTCTTCCATTTTGAATTTTGGTCTGTTTATACTCCCAAATGTTTGAAAACTACCCCTCTTACCCAATTACATTTAAAGCACAAACAGTAATTTCTTTTTATATATACTTTGGTTTTCATAACATGGGCCTGTTTTCACGATGGAATATGGCACGGCTTTTCAAAGCCTTTCTTGAACGTTTCACTTTATCTTCAGCACTGTTATGGTCAAACAGTTGTTGAAGACAGGCCCTCATGTGCCATGCTATAAAAACGAGTTTAGACATAAAATACAATTTACAAACACCCATCAAACACTTTCATTGTAACTACTAAAAATTATATACATAGTTTTATTGAAGCTATTAGTATTTTTATAAAACAATTCATAGTTCTCAATTTTATACAAACTTGGAATTTTTTTTTCCAAATATTTCGGTACACACCAAATTTAAGATCTGTAACTTCCATAAACGCAAATAATGATATTTTTTATATTTTTGATTGAATAAAAAGCAAATAGAACACCCACACTAACATCTTAAAAATATGACAATCATTACATCAGCAGAACAAGAATCGTGTTAAAATATCAAAATCTTAAAGAGAATGATAATAGGAAAAATTACATGTACATGCACATCCCATTGCCACAGCAACAGTGTAAAATTCCGTTTTACATACAAGTAAATAATAGTTTAAAAATTTACCCTTTATAAAATTATTTACCAACCAAAAATAATAAATAGTATTTACACAACTCTTATTACAATTTGAATATTAATACAATAAATTCAAGTGTCTAAGAGAAATAAATTTATAATTTCAAAGTGAACAGATGTTAAATATACATTCATCAAAAACTGAGCAAAGTCCCTACATACAAGACAGAATTACAAAAATATTATATAGGCTACTCAATAATAAATTAGAAATTATGGTGACAAAAAATGACACAAATGCATTTTAACGCAATGAAACTATAAATCCTTCTCATATAGCAATATTGATCATTATGCATTTGGGTCATTTTTGATATATTTTGCTAATACAGTACACTTTCAATGGCCACATGATGATGCTGATGCTGATGATGCTGATGATGATGATGATAGATGTTGGAGGATGGACAACTTAAGAACTTCTAAATTTTAATTAGCCCTTCTCTCTCACAATGCAGACTCAAGTTTTGCTCTTATATGAAAACAGGAAATAATTCAGGTGAATGAATACAGTTGCATTAAATTTTTTCACTGCATACTACACACTGTAATTCACACTATAAAATGCAGCGTGCCAAGGAAGTTTCTCCGTAGTGGCACCATGCTGATGAGAGTGCCATCAACAAAAATTATATTGGAATATCATGCATCAGGCGGTGACAGTTCTAGAATAGAACATTAATGTATTGTTCATGTTGTACAACGATAATGTTGAGATCACTGGGCAGTGAAGTGACCGTCCGGGGGCTGGGGGAACGGGATAGTTGACGGCTCGCATGCGACACTACCGTCGCGCACAGCGCGGACGGCGGCGCCATTTTCATTTTTCCTCCTCAAAGTAATTGGATATTTCCAACTGTAACTACAAAGCATCACTTATGGGCATGTCCCGCAGTTTGAGGTCCACGTAATGGCAGAACACCACGAGTTCATTGTTATATGAGATGCGTTCTTCAGCACATCGACAGCATCGTCGAGTTTGCTTCTGATTGTTCTTCCTTCTGTGTGACGCTCCCTTCTGGATTAGTGTTAGCCTTTAGTCGTTGCAGCAGCAGCTGTCTCTGCTCTCCTGAACTCCGACGCTGGAATTATTTTCCTGCTGCGGACACAAGTGTACATAAAATATTAAAATGTTAATCAAACTATTGTATTTCAGGTACCAAGGACTCTTAAGAGAAAGTGGATACCAATGGAGGAAAGCTTCAGAGACCACTGAATTTCCCGAATATGATAGACGGCAAGTACGTAGTAATACAATAGTGTGTCCACCACATTTACCTGTTTTATAACAACAAAGGAACTTTTAGTGTAGTTTTATTAGCGCTGGTTGACCACAATTATGTTTTACAGTTATAGCTGTGAAGTCTATGGCAGCTAATCGGAAAGTGCTATTTTGAGCAATTGTGAATTGAAATCTGCAATCGAGGAAAAGGCACTAAATATACCTAAAGGCTGCGTCATATTTGGGAACGAGAGATTTCAACTCAAAACATTTAATGACGCTTATAGGAGGCCACTTTAATACAAACAAAAAAGTATAATTATACGCTAGGGCGTGTCAGCAGCATTGTTAGAAATGCATTTGGATTCTCGCAAGTATATTTAGAATCTTTACAAGGCCAATATGCCTCAAAGACAGCACAATAATCTCTGTAATAAAAGATGCCTGTATGTACTTTGCACAATTTGCTTCGGAAAACATGCCGGGTGTATGTATTATAAAAGCAAATGCATCCCCGATAAGGAAGATGATCACCACAGGCCAAATGATTCCCGAGACATGAGGGGAGGAGAACATTTCAATTTGCGGCCACAAGAGGAAGAAGGTATGGAAACATGTTTAATAAATGAGAGACATTAGTGCATATATTGTTGAGGATGGTGGGTTAGCTAGGCAGAATAAAGTGATAAATTTAAATAGAAATCATTGTAGTCTATTTTGTATTTACTACCTTACCAACAAAGTGGTGTCTCCCATTCCACATAGGTTGTGTTTCGCTGAAATCGGTCGGCGATGGCAAACCAATGGAGCTGCGGCGTACATCGCTCCTGCACCACTTCTCACTGAACAATCTATTTTTTGTAATCCACTGTTGTACACACCTCTTAAACATCTACTTTTCTGTAATGCTGCCACATTTGGGAAAACTGAACTCCATCATTAATTCTGATTCAGCAGAATTTCTGTAACAAACATATTGATTAGTAGAAAAGTACCTACTTTTAAAATAATTAACCTTTGAATGAACGCGAAAAGCACAAAAAGCAATACAAGTATAGCAGTGAAGTTACTCATATTTACATTAACATAATTTGTTTCTTCAATAGTTAAGCTACACCTTTTTAGATTTTACGAAGTTTGAAAGTATGCAACTATTTGTTTTTTTATTAATAGACATTTTTATAAATAAATATTTAACAAACATTCTTAATTAGAAATTGGAAGTTTCGTTATGATTTTTTTGAAAAAGTTCCTAATTGGATAATTACGTCTCAGCTGATTAAATATTAAATTGCACTATGTTAAATATACAATTTCAGGCGACCACTTTACAAAAAGGGAATTCCTTTTAAAATACGATCTATGGATATTATAATTACAACAACAACAACAATAATAATAATAATAATGTATATCAGCCCCAAATTTGGAATGTTTGGACAAGTTATGCATTAAAGTACGTAATTGTTCAAAATTTATAAACTATCTAAAATCTAAAAATCGAGGCAAATATACGGAAGAAGCTCCTATACAATGACACAAAATTACACAGATAAAAAATAGATTTGAACAATTTAAGCTATTGACCACGATTTGCATACAGGTTAGGTTGCTATCAATGCTTTTTAATCAATTGATATATGATATCCAATCAAATTCCAGACCTTGTTAATTACAAATGTAAGAGACCCTACTGAAACCATTTTAATTAGCTCTTTCGATAAAAAAACAATGTGAAGCTGAAAGGAAGCCATTAATACCAGTGGCGAAGCTGTAGGGTAATCTGAGAGCCTTGGCAAACGTAATGACAGATTTTGTTGATAGTATTTCAGGTATTGTTAAGGGTATTCTATTTATTCAATTTTCTTTCACAGAGTCGTTAAAGAAAATTAAACGTTTTCGACTCCTTTTCCTCCGCGCGAGGGAATTGGCAAGTCTCGTAGCTGAGCTGGAAGACACCGGCTGGCTCTGCCGCGCATGCGTACAACAGGGCGTGCGCTGGAGATGCGCTGTCTCCTCACTCGCACTCACTGGGCAGACAAGCTAGGCTCTCAGCTGGCGTCCAGTACGCGCAAACTTTTATCGCGATGGATGTCTACGTGCCGGCCAGGCAAATTCACCTCATCACGTTGTGGGAAAGAATGAGTTGTTTGTGCGACTTTTGTTCGTCTTTTCTTTAAGAAACAATTAATGAAGCTAAAGATTAGTGTAACAATGTCCCACCGACTATGGGCCACTTCCATAACTTACACTTCCTAACGGTTCACGATATCGAAATGCAGTTTTCGCTCAGTAATGCGGAATCGTGAGGCAAGTGATATGCCGTAGAGATAGAAATAGTAGAGATAGTAGTAAAATGCCGTGTTAGATATGAAGAGATTGCTGAAATCTGCGTTTAAGTCGAACTGAACATGAAGGAACTTTCAGGATCGGAAATATTTGTAAGACACAAAATTGACTCATAAAATTATTGATACAGTAGTGACTCAGATGGAGTATCGAACATTTCGAAACCAAATTCAATTTGAAAACTTTCATTTTATTTAATTTCTTGGCGAAAAGCAGTTTTCCACCTACAAAGCGTCCTTTCCTTCAGGGAAGTTTTCTTTCCTAATAAAATAATAACCATTCTTTGACAGTGAGCAGCTTCGAAATGAACTGACAAATTTGTACACTGATAATGCAAAACAATGCCTGCAGAATTATCAGGAGACGGACGGGTTGATACGTTCCCCTTCCGCCGCAGTCTATTTTTCTACAGCATTATGTGAAAGGAATATGATTACTTTGAAGAGAGAGAAGCCATTCCTGAGAAATTCCATGGCAAATATCAGGATCAGTAATTTCAGTACCTTAGCTTCCGGGAATTGAATTAACTCTGCAGAAACGATAGCTTTAAAGAACAAATTATCAATTTTTTGCTAAACGAAAACAACGATGAAAGCAGCTAATTTACAAAATATTGTAAGACAAGATTTTCAGAATACCCAACTACATGATTCTAGCTTCGCCGCTGAATGATATACGCTTTGCAAAACTGTTCCAAAACAAAAAAATCTTGTTAGGAAATTTCTTGTTAGGAAAAATATCTTATTGTTTAAAATTAGCAACACTAGTATTTAATAGCACAACAAAATTATATAAGGTTAATATGTCAGATAAAAAACATTGAATTTTTACCTTCCAAGACTGTAGAATCAGCACATCCTTCTGAAAATTCCTTTTTCTATACTGCTTCACGAAACTGGAGTATAGAGAAAATTTCTCAGAAGGTGAAATAACAGTATGTCTTGAATGCTGCACAGGTGCAAGATGAAATGCTTGCCATAAAGTTTATATGAGGAATAGTATGTCACATGGCAGAACGGCTAAGGAAGCCATCTATTCCTCAGAAAAAGTGACGCTTAATAAAATTCCACAGCCTTCACAGCAGCAGGAGAATTGTGTTCCTAAATTTTAACTGCCAGATCTTTCACAACCACAGAACAATGTAAAGTATCTTCCAGTTAGGAAGTGAAAGGATTTTGTTGAATGCTGATAAATCCTTTGTGTTTTCACTTCGTTAGGAATTGAAGTCTTCACATTTTAAACTCGTTTGTTTCCTGCATTTAGAAGCACTGCTTTCCAAACTAAGTGATGATTTTACTCCCATAAAACACACAAAGAGGAAACAGAAAAAGGCCTATATAAAACTCAACTATTAACTACACCTTAAGAGAGGGAACTTCTTTAAATATTCATATCCTAGAATTTTCAGAAGCAAGTTCATCGTATTGAAATATTGAATCCTTAAAACAAACAATCCACAAACACTTTGGTCATAAAAAGTTAACATCTTGGAAACCTAGACTTATAATTCAACATAAACTATCTTGACATCTTATAACTTTGAGAATGAACAATATTTTACAAAGGGTAACACATGTTCACCTATACATTTATGGCATGTTCAATATGTACCCATACATATGAAAGACTTGGTTCTAGAGTGTCACATGTTACATTTTTTATCCGAACTAAGAATCCTAATATAAGGACCATTGTAATCATTACATTTCATGTAAGCATTGCATTACTGCTGTAACAAATGATGCTGTGCTATGAAACCATTTGTTTAATTTGTGGCGAGAGGGAGTGGATTGAAACCTATTCTCTTAAAAATTAACTTGATTTGGCATAAGAGTATACTAAAGCCAAGTCCATCAATGTTTTAATTTAGAAATGAAGTACTGAGTAGAACAAGGGGCTATCCCACTTCGACATTGTTATGAGAATTTAATGTTTATGTGGGATAGCCCCTTGTTCTACTGATCTTATCAATTATTAGAACAATACAGTGTTTAAAGTATAAATGTGCAGAAACATTAATTTATCGTTACATTAAATACATAGAAATTAATTACTGAATGCTTATTGAATTTGTTACAATGAATAATAATTTCTCTTTATTCTTAAGTACTAGTTTACATCAGTGAAATTTTAGAAAATAAAGTTTTATATATACTCACAAATCCCTAAGTAATAATAATTAAAAATATTAGATTTCTAGAAATTAGTAATTCCAAGTACGTTACACAACAATCTTAACAACTGCATTCATTACGCAGAAAAAACCATGGCCTTTTACATTAAAATTGCTCTGGTATAGGAACAGAGGCCTCAGCCATTTTGGCACTTCTCAAATTACATTGCAAACTCTAATGTCTCACACGTACAAATCACATTCAAGTGTCAGTATAAACGACTCGCTACAAGAAATCCACATTCAATACATACACGTTACTTTACAACGCACTGACAGATGACAAACAATTAAAGTCTGTACACAAATTTAAGTTTAAAGTAAAATATTTTCTGCTGAATAACTTTCCATACAATTAGAGACTATACTGGTCAAAAAGAAAAATCTTTATTTTAACAAAATAATGATATATAATGCATTAGTTTACATTTTATTGTATAATCAAAAAAGGCTTAATAAGCAGCAAAATAAGTCGTATCCTCCAGCTTATGGGTCAATGAACCCCCATCTCCATCAGGTTATCTCGGCCCCATCTCCCTGATCCATTGAGCAAACGTTGAGATGGCCCTTTATTTGGTTTTTGACAAATGTAGCTTCACTATGCGCACATTATGTTGTACTTTCCTTTTACTTGTAGTGTTAGGATTAGAGTTCCGGGGGGGGGAGACTTATTAGCAATGCAGAAATATCAAATTTAGAGTCAGTTTACTGATGTACATAAATTTTTTAAAACTTGGGAACAAAAATATATATTTTTAAATGTTGCTAATCTCGCACATTTTCAAACATTATTTATCCTTGTTTTCAATTTTTACTCATCTTTCAGTTACTTATCGTTAAAATGTTGGGAACAGATTCTGGAACACAAAAAAATTGCTCGGATGATCTCCACCTCCATACATTACAGTTTTTACTGCTTTCTTGACTAAACAAATCAACCAAATAGAGAATGTTTGAGAAGAGGAATTTTTAGAGATGTTGAAAGTTGTGCAAAGCTCTCAACTGACGCAGCGACAGCTGCACCAGCCAACCCGATCAGCACCTGCCTTTCCAAAGTTCGAGCCGGAAAAAGAAATATGAAGTACTAGGCTAGATTGAAGCAACATTTTTGTATCACGGAGTCACGGAAGGTGAGCAGAAACGGGCTTTCTTTCTTAGCATCTCGGGAAGTGAGTTGTATGAATTATTGCAAAGACTGTTTCCTTTGCAAGTAGTAGGATTGTTTCCTTTGCTAGTAGTAGAACAAGTGGAGTTTGAAGAACTCAAAAAAGTTTCTTTTCAATTCAAAATTGAAGATCAAGTGAATTTGGTGTCCGAATCAGTACCTTTTGGAGAAATCGAAGCGTTGGGTGCGGAGTTTTCTGCTTTATTTCAGGATCATCTGGGGAGAGCAGAGGAGTTCGAGGCACATATTCAATTGAAGGACGGAGCCAGCCCCAGATACTGCAAGGCGCGCCCGGTGCCCCTAGCACTCAGAGCAAGTCACCCAAGGAATTGGTAAGATTACAAAGTTTGGGCATTATAACACCAGTTAAGACTAGCGCTTGGGTCACGCCACTTGTAGTAGTAAAGAAAGCGGATGGGGGCATACGGCTTTGCGGCGATTTCAAATCAACAGTGAATTCGCAGCTAGAGATAGAAAAATACCCCATTCCCCGGCCGGAAGAATTGTTCCAAAAATTAGCGGGAGGCAAGTATTTTTCCACAATAGACTTAAAGGACGCCTATCTACAGCTCCCCTTGGATGAAGATTCGAGGAAATGCCTGACTTAATACGCCTCTTTTGACTCTTCCAGTACGAAAGACTGCCTTTCGGAGTAGCATCCGCGGTCCCCAATTTTCAGATTTCTGGAACAGTTGATAGCAGAGGTGCCTGGATGCATGAATTATTTAGACGATATTGTGGTAACAGGTGCATCTAACGAGGAACATATGGATAATTTAGAGAGGTTATTACGTAAATTGCAAAGGGCGGGGCTTACAGCCAAACTAAGCAAATGCGAGATTTTTTAGACCCAGCATCACGTATTTAGGACATATAATTGATAAAGATGGTATTAAGCCAACACAATCTAATTTAGAAGCTATTATCAATTTGCCAGTGCCCAAGAACATTAAACAGTTACAGTCTTTCTTAGGGAAAGCAAATTATTATGCAAAATTCATTCCGGATTTTGCGGAAGTAGTAGCCCCACTAAATGCGTTACGCAGGGAAGGAGCAAAGTTTCTGTGGTCTACAGAGTGTCACTCAGCGTTTGAGAAGATCAAAGAAATACTGGTCAGAGAAACCAAGCTAAGGCATTTTGATCCCGGCAGAACGGTAATCCTGGCAACCGACGCTTCGGATTACGGGATAGGCGCTGTACTCTTCCAAAAGGATGATTTTGGACAAGAACATCCAATCGTATTTGCGTCTAAAACCCTTAACGTACATCAGTGCCGTTACGCATAGATTGAAAAAGAGGCTTTGGCTGTCATTTTCGGAGTGAGAAAATTCAACGAATACTTGTATGGCAACAAGTTCATTATAGTCACCGACCACAACCCACTACCAGAGCTGTTTCACCCGGCGAAGAAAATTCCGGACAACACACTGCGGAAGCTGCAGAGATGGGTGCTGTTCTTAACTGATTACAATTATAAAATTTGTTTCAGAAGAACAGCGCAGCATGGAAATGCGGATGCCTTGTCCAGATTGCCAGTGGGCCCAGGCAGCGTTTTCGACGTCCAGGAGAGGGAATGCTTGCAGATTGATCAGCAGCAAGAGGCGGCAGTGAGTCGTTTTCCGGTGGACCGAATGAAGATTGCGGCGCATACGGACTCCGACCAGGAGCCGGCTGAAATCAGGGAGTTCGTTAAGTCGGGTATCAGGGGAAAGGACAACAACCTACAGAAAAATGTTTTGGAAATTGAGGGACAATTTAAAGACTAGAGCAGGGGTCGTCTTGTTAGAAGTCCGGGACCAGCTCAGAGTGGTGATACCGCGCTCCTTGAGGCACCAGGTATTCGGAATACTCCACAGGGGGCACTGGGGGATAGTCCTTACTAAGCAGCTGGCAAGAAAATACTGTTATTGGCCAGGAATAGACAAAGACATAGAGAATAAGATCAGACTGTCATCCGTGCCAAGCTTTTCAAAACAACCCTACGAGCAGCTTCAAGTCATGGCCGGAACCGCAGGGGCATGGGACAGGATACATGTGGACTTTGCAGGCCCGTTTCAAGGGGGAATGTGGCTAGTGGTGGTGGACGCAACGTCCGGGTACCCGTACGTGGTCCTCATGAGCAGTTGTACGGCGGAATCAACGATCAGGGCACTTCAGTTAATACTGGCTATTGAGGGGCTTCCAAGTACGTTGGTGTCGGATAATGGACCACAGTTTACGGGAGAAACATTTCAGAACTTTTGTAAAAAAAAAAAATGGAATCGACCATGTATTTGCTCTACCTTGTCACCCTCGATCAAATGGTGAAGCGGAATGTTTTGTGCAAACCTTCAAATCTACCATGAGAAAGTCCAGATTAGAGGGTAGAAACCAACAGGAATCGGTATTGGAGTCACCGTCAACTTATAGGGCGTTACCAGGCGCGGACGGGCACAGCCTGGCTCAAAAATTGCATGGCAGGCAATCCCGGACCTTATTGTCACAATTTTTCCCCTCAAGTCGGGCACGTTTAAGACAAGATCCACGTTTTAAAATAAAGGCTACAGTGATGGCGAGAGTATACAATGATTCGCTTAGGTGGGTACCCGAAAAGGTAGTGGAGGTACAAGGGGCGAGGTGCTACAGGATGCGAACTGAGCACGGATTAATCAGGAGGCATCAAGAAAAGTTAAGGCAGCGCCATTTTTTTCGTTGAAGAGTTGGACAAAGTGCAGAAATACTCAACGAACAACAATCTTGATAATTCGTATTTACAGGGAGACAGGACGACTTGCCCGGACCACAGTGGTTGGAGAAATCCGATCACAGGCAGCAGGCACCACAGCAACCAGAGAGTCTGCTGGGAGGCGAAGGAGAGACGCCGGGGCAGCCCTCTAATCAGCCGGCACAGCAGTTGGTACCAGAGGTCGAGCTCAGCAGCAGGCGCGGGAGCAGCCAGAGCACCCGCTGGAGAACCAGGAGTTTCAGCAAGCCAAGCAGCGGATGGAAATAGAGCCGGAGCAGCCGGAAGATCAGCGTATGGGCCACTAACCAGAGCAGCTGCAGGATCAGCGGGAGTTGTCGTCCACTGGAGCGCCTCAGAGGAGGCGCAGCAGCAGGTTGCGGACTCGGGAAGCCCCAACGCATCAGCCGGAACACAAGAACTCTGGTAACGTTAAGAAGCGGAGAGGCAGACCTCGGCCGAGGTTTACTCCTTACCAAGAAAAGCCGGCAGATATCTCCCCAATTCGGCCTCAGGAAGAGGTGCATAGACAGGAGTTCCTGCAAGGGGAGCAAGCAGCACCCACAGGGCAACTGGATCGGAGGCGTAGCAGCAGCAGGTTGCGCAACCGATACAGCCCGTATCGAGCGCAGTAGGAGGGGAGGGTGCTGTGTACCACAGCAAGTGTGCCCCTAGGATCGGTGTGGTGGGCACACTGTACCAGGTCGTGTAGTTGCGGCCCACTGTGGCCGCTGCAGGGTTGCGCCGTGGGGCGCGACCAGGGTAGGAATGTGTAGTTCCCAGTGACACCGCCAGGAGCAGGGCAAGCGGCGGCGCTGTTCCGTGACCACCGGGCCGTGTCGGCTAAGCGGTCACAGGAGGGGCATTTGCCCTCTATGTCCCGCCATGGAGGCGGGAAGTAAGAGACTCGCCCCGAAGCCTCGGGGCGTATTTATAGGGCCTCGCCCGGGGCAGAAGGATGTAGGACATTTCTGGAGCAGCAAGCGAGTGCCTAGCAATAGTAGTAAGTTCGGTGTTTGAAGTGCGTGTGTTACGGTGATTGTATTCTTCTGGCGGACTGGAACTTGGCTTGTATTTCGGAATTGATTTGGATTGTGGCTTTACTGAAATAAATTTATGGTGAAAGAACTGTTGTTGTTTTACTTTGTACATAACAGTCATCTTTTCCCTGTTGGCCTTAGGGTTCAGAGGGGCTTCAGCCAGGAGAATAGGGTGCTCCTTAGGGGCAACTCGAAGTTCATTGTAGAAGGTGTGGTGCCAGATCTTTTCCATATTTCCATTTTTCTTTTAATCTAAACTTTTGTAGAGAAGGGAAGGCTTGAATATTTTGTAAAGAAATGGAGATGTATTGTAATTTTTTCAAGAACATGAATTAGTATTGTGTAATTGTGAGTGAGGAATATGTTTGAGCTTTTCAGCTAGGTCGAATTCAGTCTATGTCTGAAGGAGAATTCTAGCGGCAGGCTGCTCTGATCGGTATTTTCCGTGGTTTCTCCGGTCAACACCAGACGAATGCCGGAGCAGTACTCTACCAAACGGGCCACGGACCGCGCGCGATCTGTCCTTCCTCTTCCTTGTCCTATCCTCTCCCCTTACCCACACACTTACACTAACATGCACTACACTACTACATATTCCGGGAGACCGGTCGGAAGCTTAGAGCTGGTTCCGGCTGGGGCGGTGCCCCGCTGGTGGGAGAGTCCTGGTTAGGGGGAAAAACCCACTAGCCGACGGTAGGTCGGCGCCGGATCTCCCATCCAGCGGGGTAAGATCACCGCCATCCCCCGAGAAAAACCTGCACTACACTAACGAGACTAATGACCAAAGCAGTTGACGCGCCCGGAAACACTAAAAAAATCAAAAATATGTTTGATTCTGCATATTTGTGCATGTTTTGAGGTATAGTACAAATTTTCACATTCGCAGAGAATAGTTTGTTACCTTAGTATATTACAGTATTTCACTAGTAATTTACTTATAAGTAGGGAACTGATTTTATTGTAATAAAAAAATCAAAATATGTACATATACATGTATTTATTTTTTCAAAAATGTGTAGGAAAAAATTAATATGTAAAATAAAAATTGAAGTTAGAGTTTAAAATTGTTAAATACAACATGCATTTTCTAGTTTTCAAAGAGAAAATGTCGTCAATCAGCTCTCAAAATAGATTTCTAGCGGCTGAAGGAACGTTCCACATTTATAGAAGAAATTGATGCATATTTGAACGCTGATATGTCCGTTGGGTTCAATTCTAATTCCAGTGTTGAGGCGTCTTCCTCCGCTGAGAATGTTGGCAATGATTTTTATGTCTTTCCAGCATGGATTTTTCTCCAACGAATCTTGTATTTTTTTTCTGTGCTTTCACCTGTTATGTCTTTTAATTTTGCGAATGCACAGTTGATAACTTCAATACTAGCAGCTAATGGCGTGTTCTGAGACTCAAGCAATACGATAGCATTTACTAAATAAATTGCAGAAATGAAAGCCAAATTGTATCTCAGACTAGAATCAAATCAAAGATTTTGCTTTTTGTAGTGCCGCAGATGACTCTGAGCAAATTAAAGATATTCTTTTGAAGCTGGATTCAAAGTTTTCACAACAATATTTAGCTGCTTCTCACCACGTGCCCCCATCTTGTAATTACCGGCTGTGGAGACAAATTCAGTTCAGGATAACTGTCTTTAAACATTTTAACTCTGCTTGGTGCTTTCAAAAATACTTTAACAGTAGATATCAAAGTATCGACATCAGGAAATTCATGTCGAATAGTTTCTGCCACTCGAAGAGCATGTACTACGCACGTAAGCTGAATCATTTTTGTAGAATACTTTTAATGCACTCCCCGCTTTCATCGTGTAGGAAGCAGCATCGGTTAAAAACACGTTTTCATGCATGACACCACTAGGCCACAGCAGACTCATCGAGTCATTAAATAATCTGGCAATTTTAGCGTGGTTGCATTTTTCTAAAACTTAACAATTTAATAGAAATGGTGTCGAAGGAGATTCAGGGCATATCATTCCTACAATAATATTTGCAATATATCTTCCTTCAACGTCAGTAGTTCCATCAATTGAAACCCAGACCTTACTAGTTTTTATTTGCTCTCGAATTTTAGTCAGTTTCCAAATAAATAGTTTTCATGTAATTTTTTCTGAGCGTGCTTTCATCCGGAATTTGTTTGTCAATGTGTTTGTCTAAGAATCTCTTTAACTCAGGGTCGCTGACTTTGTAAATGGGAAAATCGGCGCTAACCAATGCACGACACAAATCGGTAAAGAAGTGTCGTGACCGGCCCCGCACAATTGAAAGAGCCGCCGCAGGGTGACGTCAGCGGGGCGTTACCGCCCCATGCGGCGGAAAGTGACAACTGGTGCGAGCCGGCCGAGCGCGGCTGTGCACGGCCGTCACGCGCGACCTGGCGTTTAGGGACTCACTCCCGCCCCTACTCCGCAGCTAGCCAGCGGGCCCACAGCCCCGCCGGGCTAAAAGAAGGGCTCTGGCTCAACGCCAGGCAGACAGCAAGCGGCAGCGGTAGTGAGAGTATCTGGCAAGTGTTGTGGAGTTATTGTGTGGAGAGTGACGACGACGACGACGACGGTGCTGCGTACTTTGACTTCCCCTTACGGCTACTCGGCTACTCGGCAACTTCTGGTATATCTTCTGGTTTACGACGACACGGCTACTCTCTCTCTCTCTCTCTCTCTCTCTCTCTCTCTCTGTACAATCTTCTGGTGGTTCGGCACAACGGCATTTGTACCTGGATTTTGGAATAAAATCTTTTAAGAATCCTGGTGTGTTGATTTCGACACTTCAAGAAGACTGACTCACTTGATTGAACATCAGGTGAAGATATTAGGAATGTTTGTTGAAGCTGCAATTTTCTTTCTTTGTTTTCTGTTTTGCTGTAGCGATGTGCTGCGTGACTTGAAACTGCTGGCAGATGGAAACCTTTCTCTCACAGTATGCGCAGTACTTCCTCGCGCAAGATGGCGGCGGTGTAGGTTACGTGTGTTGATAGCTCTATAGAAAAAGTCTTGTCTCATCAGTTATCTCATCTTAACAAGTGTAATTGTCGTAACATTTCAGTTCCTAATACACCACCAATAATTGTTAGTAAGCGTGTACATTAATTATCGTGAAACTTTAGAAATACACACTGCTAACCTCTCCGCACGCCATTCGTGTGTACATCGTAAGTTATCTTATAGTGGTACATGGTGTAGTGATATTTCCTGTTTTATTTCCTGTGTTCATTTATAATGACTTAGTGGTGACTACTGTGTAACTAGATTTTCTTTCTATTTGTTCGAGTTTTAATATTAATTTAATTAGCTTGAGATCGTGTGTGAATTTTTAGGTCTACAGACATAAATTAACCTATAAGGGATCGTAGGCTACTATTGGAAGTAAGTCATCAATACTTTATTATATTCTGATCTACTGTAAACCTTGTTATTGTTTCATTACTTTACTTAATTCAATTCCTTTTATAAGGAAACTTACGCGTGTATAACAGCTAAGAGCACATAACCTTACTTTCAACATGGACATGCGGTCATATAATTTCCACACTCCAAGATGATCTTGCAGCCCATCAATACATTGCATCCCTAGAGAATGAAAACCAGAGGCTAAAAGAGGTCTTACATGAACACAAGAACCGCTGGACTACAGTCGGTAACACAAACAAAATGTCCAGTTGGCGTCCATACACACATTCTCCTTCTCCTCCTCCTAACTTCTCTTCCCAAAACCACTTTACACCTTTAGCCACCACAAATACACAAAATCCGCATCCCTCACAACCCAAACAACGCCTCCCAAAAACTCATGTTGCTCACAAAACTCAACAAGCAAAACTTAACGATGTGAGCAACACACAGAAAACAAACACTCTCTCAGGTAAACCAAAGATAATTATTCTCGCAGACAGCCACGGTAGGCACATGTCCTCCCTGCTGAGAGAGAAACTCCCATCTCATAAGGTCCTAGGGTTTTTTTAACCCAATGCCAAGTTGGCAGATGTGACAAGTGAGATCGACCGCCATACGTCTGGTTTCACAACTAGGGACATAGTTGTCATTGGTGGGGTCAATGACATTGATCAAGGTGCCTCCTTTTCACGTACAAGAAAACTTTAAAAAACTCAATGAGGTCACCAAGAAAACAAATCTAATCATGACGACCCTGCCACTCAGACATGTCACCACAAAATACAACACTAAAATCCAAACAAACAAGGAAATCATATTCCTTGCTAGAAACACACAAATTAAAATTGCAGACCTTGGAACCCTAGACAGAACAATTTTTACTCGCCATGGTCTGCATCTTTCCATTAAAGGGAAACTTAATCTCTCCACACTCCTCACATCACTCATCTCTCCACATCCTGCCAAGGCACAAACATACAAATCTGCCATCTCCATCACTCTCACCCCTACACCACCACCTAAACCTCGATCCCCCCCTTTCAGTCACTCCTCGAGGACCTAGTCATTCTTCCCAATCCCTTGCTTCCATGGGGGTTTCCACACCTCGTCAACCTTCCCAAACCTTTGCTTCTGTAGTGACTTCAACACCATCACCACAACAATCACACATTACTTCTTCTTACAACTTCAGGCAAACACGTAAGAAGAAGACACTCCTTGACATTTAGCAATTAAGTCAACACGCCTGTGATAGGAAATTTATAAAAGATAGTGTCCTCAGTGTTCTCCATCAAAACATTCAATACATGCATAACAAAGTCGAACAACTTGAGACAATCCTGGAAGAAACTTCTATACATGTAGGAGCCATTACTGAACATGGTCTTAAGTATAATGAAATTAATAAGATTCACTTCAACTACAAAATTCATGAATGTTTCTGTAGAGAACTAAAAATAAGTGGCGGTGTTGCAATAATAGCGCAGAATAACTTAATTTGCAATTCAATAGACTGGATTAGAGACATAAGTACTGAAATGACTTTTGAAGTAGGTGTAGATATAAAAACAATGGAAGGGAATTTAAAAATAATAGGCATTTATAGATCCCCAAATTCTAGCGTTAGTGACTTCCTACTTAGGTTGGAAGAACATTTAACTAAACTCTTAGGGAACCACAATTGCAAGTTAATTATTATGGGAGATCTGAACATTAATATTGAACACGAACTACACGATTTACTAAAGAGCTTCAATCTTCGTGATGTGGGGTTAGGGGCAACACGTGTTACAACCCATTCCAGCTCCACCATAGACCATATTATTACAAACATTGAAATGAATAAATACTCCTCTCATAATATTGATTTTCATCTATCTGATTACACTGCACAAATCAATGAAATAATAAATTGCTCTGTTAGTCTTGAACTACCCACATACACATTCACCCGTGACACGAGGGATACTAAACTACATCTTCTAAATGAATGTCTCCTAAGAGAGGCATGGACTGAAGTACTCAATAGTAATGATGTCAATGAGAAATGGAACTTGTTCTTGTGTACATTAAATTATCATTTGAATATTGCATGTCCTATTATTAAGATGCAAATGTGAAGTGAAGAAACCCAAAATTAAGCATCCTGCTGAAATTCTTCTTAGAAATAAAATGAAAAACATGTATGAACTGTTCAGACATACTAAGAACCCCTTTTATAATGAGAAGTATAAACAGTATAAAAACAATATAGACTAAAATTGATGAATGAGAAAGCTTATCAGTTAATTCATAAAGTTAACAACTCAACAAACAAATCTAAAACACTGTGGAATATAATTAACAATGGGAAAACTCAGACTCATAAAAACATACATCTACTACATGAAGGCATTCTTCTAGATAATCCATCTGATATTTGTAGGACCTTTAACTGCCATTTCTTAAATTCAAAGCAGGACACTGTAACCAGTAATACTAGTAATACTTTATCTTCTGGAACTTCAAAATCTATAACTTCTTTGCTGTCCGGGTGACGCCGCGTAGTGGGCTGAGAGGCCGACGTTTCGCCTGACATGTCGCAGGTTTCATCAGGGCATTGACATAGCGATGTTCTGCGTCGGGTATTAAATATTGTCCGGCCTGGGCGGCCGAGTGGGGTGGGTGCGCCGTGATTGGCGGAGGGGTCGCTCTGATTGGCTGGCGGTCTGTGCCAACCCGCGCCTCGCGCCGGGCGTCCTCGAGGTCGGACGGCGTGTGGCAGCTCCCTCGCAGTCGCGGATTGGCGGGAGCAGCGATTTCCAGGCCGGGTTAAGGTTGAGCCCGGCGTCCGCGTTGATGTTTTGCGGCAGTCTATTGATTTCTAAAGTTTCTTTGAAGCGCCTGGGCCAGTACCTATTTTCCTTATGCAGGAGCCGAGTCTTGTCGAACTCGATGGCATGTCCCGAGACCTCCGAGTGGTGCGCTATAGCGGAACGGTTGGTGTTGTTCTTGTTGTAATGGGAGATGTGCTCCGTACGGAACGCGGACGCCGGGCTCAACCTTAACCCGGCCTGGAAATCGCTGCTCCCGCCAATCCGCGACTGCGAGGGAGCTGCCACACGCCGTCCGACCTCGAGGACGCCCGGTGCGAAGCGCGGGTTGGCACAGACCGCCAGCCAATCAGAGCGACCCCTCCGCCAATCACGGCGCACCCACCCCACCCGGCCGCCGAGGCCGGACAATATTTAATACCCGACGCAGAACATCACGATGTCGAATCCCGAGGCGGACGTCGTCATAGAAACACTTCGCGTCACTTTGCGTTGCGTTGCGTTGCGTAGGAGAGGAGGATCACTCACACGAGAGGAGGACACACGAGAGGAGGCTCAGTTTTTCGGAGTTTTTCGGAATTATAGGAGTTTTAGGAGTTTTCGTTCGAGGAGTTTTAGGAGTTGGAGTTCGAGGAGTTTTAGGAGTTTTAGGAGTTTATAGTTGTGTGCGTGAATTGAACTTGCGCGAATTTTGACAGGAGTTGGAGTTCGAGAAGTTTTATGAATTTTAGGAGTTTATAGTTGTGTGCGCGAATTGAACTTGCGCGAATTTTGACAGATTGCATGTTTAATAACTGTAAATAACTGTACATATCTAAGTGTTTATAGTTGTATTTATAGTCACACACAGTTTAGTTTATGTTTATAGTCACACACAGTTTAGTTAAGTTTCTAATCAAAAGTGCTCTCCAACAATCTCTCCGCTGAACAAAACCATGCTTGTCCGCCGGACATGCTAGCGGAGAAGCAAACGGAGAACTCTGCCGCCAGCCCGGTTCAGACGCGCGCCCGCGCACACCAGAAACTAAACCGCTCTATTTCTCTTCCGCGAAGAAAACATTGTCGTGCCTGTCAGTTCCTCGATAACTCACTGGGCCACACGTGCATGGTGCCACGTCGCACGGACCCGGCCCTACAGGACGACATCGACGCGCTGCGGAGAGCCGAAGCGGAGGAAGGCGCCGCCAAGCGCAGCGCACGCGCCGCACTCCAAGCGGCGCCTTCCACGCCGCCTGAGACGCCTGCCACGCCGCCCACAACAACTGACAAAACCACAGTGGCGCCTGACGCGCTGACTGCCGCCCCTGAACCCAACGCGCCCACCGCGGCGCCTATTACATCGCCTTCATCTGTTCATTCATCACCTACAACCGGTGAGTCTGTGGAGGACGAAAACACCGCGGAGACGCGCACGTCTGGCCCCCTATCCCCCCGCCCACCCCGCCAGTCAGACACCCCCACCATGAATACCGCCGAGAGCGAAAACGCCCCCACTGCAAACTCCCCCGATGACAATGACGACGGTTGGCAACTCGTGGCGAAGCGCGTGTTCCTAGGTCGCCAGGGCAACTCGAATGAAAATTTATACTCCGTGCCGGTGCGAAACCGCTACCAACTGTTAACACCGCGCAACTCTCCCGCCTCTCAGGCACCACCCATACCGGCGCAGCAGAACACTGCCGCCCCCTCCCGCCCACCTCAGCCCCCACGCCCCCGAGAATCCGTCGGGGAAATATCAATACAACAGCCAGTCGATGTAAAGGCAATCCTAGCTGCCCTTACACCCCACATCACTGCCCCCCTCCGCGGAACCACCACCCCCGCATTTTTAACATTAAAACCCAGCAATCGCGCCGACCACGGCAAAATAATTCAGATACTCGAGCGAATGCAGAAATTCAATCGAGACGCCCAGTTTTTCTTCCGCCGGGCAACAGCCGAGCGACGCCACCGCCTCGTCATTCGCGGCCTTCCCGCTGACGTCAACACAGATGAGCTGCGCGAAGAGCTAGAGAGGGCAGGGCTGCACACTTTTCACATAAGTGAAATGCGGCGCCCTCTCTACTCCGAGCATGGCAAAACTTTTGCCAGCCTCGGCCTGTACATGGTAGAAATTGACCACCAAAAAATAAACCAGGCAAAAACAATTACAGTATTGAAAAACTGTATCATTGCGTGGGAGGAGCATCGCGGAAGCGACAGAGTACCACACTGCAAGCGGTGTCAAATCTGGGGCCACTCCCACAACGGGTGCAGGAGAAACACCATCTGCCTGTATTGCGGAGGCGGTCACGCCTTCGAGGCATGTCAACGCACAGGAACACCGAAATGTGCAAACTGTCAGGGGCCGCACACAGCCAATTACGGCGAATGCGTAGCCCTTGCTAATTACAAGGCCGCACGGGCGCAGCGTCTCGCGGGTGCGCGACAGGCGCGCTCCGCCGCTGATCATGCGCGACGCATAAATAACTTTGCAGCACCGCGCACAGCGCTTGTCACCTCAACGCCCGTTGCTCCCACCCCAGACGCCTTCCCAGCGCTGCCCGGATTGGCCCCCGTCACTCCCACCACCGCGAGCGCCCTATTGGCCCCCTTCGCTGACGTCATCACCGGCCGGCCAACCGTGGCGCCCTCTGCTCCTCCCGCGAACTCAAACGCGATTTCGACCCCGACATCCGCTCTCGGCGGCCTCTCAGAGCTCTCTGAACTCGTAACACTCCTCCGCGGAGTGAATCTCACACTTATTATTTCCACAGTTAAACGCATTTTAGAAATTTTCCGCGGCCCAGGTAACACTTTAGAAAAACTCCTTTCCATCATTCCCATCATCGAATCTGCCTTCCCATGAACCCTTCACCAAACTCCTTCTTCAAAATCGTCTCCTGGAATGGGAACGGCGGCTTAATCCGCAAAAAAGCGGAGTTAGAACAATTTCTAACTGACTATTCACCGCACGTCGTTCTCATCCAGGAGACACACCTTCTTCCGGCCGAAGCATTCTCACTTCGGCATTTCTATACTTATAAAAACAGCCGTCCTGGGCCGCACCGCGGCGGTGGCACTCTTATAGCTATTCGGAAAAATATCCCACATACGCTTCTGGTAATGCCGCCTCTCGCCGCAATAGAAGCCACAGCTGTTGAAGTAGGAACGCCGCAAGGAGCGATTACACTCGTCTCCGCCTATAAGCGGCCTCAACTTCAACTAGAGGAAAGCGACCTCGATACGCTGCTGACGCTCGGACCGTCGGTAATAATAGCAGGCGATCTAAATGCAAAGCACACGGACTGGGGCTGCCGTGTGCGGAACGCTGCGGGAAATCGCCTGCTCTCCTACCTGAATAGAAGCAATCAGCTCACCATTTCCGCTCCCCCATCTATCACCCACCTCCGCACCAACCTTTTTACAAATCAGATAGAAGGCGATATCCTAGATATCGCCCTTCATTCCCCCTCCATTTCCATCACAACCCCCAAACCCCTTCACGACCTGACATCTGATCACCTCCCGATTCTCTTTGCCCTGCAGAGAGCTCTCTTCTCCGCCCCCGCCCCAAAACCCAAACCCGTCACCGATTGGGCTTCGTTTAAAACGAAGGTTTCAAACAAGCTCATCGGAAACCCCGTCCTAGATTCCCCTCACAATATTGACCGTGCCATTACCCACCTCAATTACCAAATCAAAACCGCCTTCCACGAAAACTCCCACACCCCCGCACCTTCTCTAAACTCTAACCAGACACCCGTCGAGCTGATTCGTCTCATTCAGGAGCGCCGAAAGGCGCAGAGAGAATACCACCGCTCTCACGACCCCGCAGCAAAAGCAGCGTATCAATCTATTCGGCGGAAAACCTCCAAGCTCTTGCGGGAGCACAGGAATGCGATGTGGGAACAACTCATTCAAAATTCCCAAATCAATAACGCAAAAGATCTGTGGAAATTGCAACGGGCCTTGCGAAGCCCACAGCCGGCCACCACAGCACTTAATCGACCCCACGGCCAACCTCCCACCTATGACCCCGCAGTTAAAGTAGAAGTCTTTGCAGATACTCTGCAATCGCGCTTCTCTTCACCTTCTATCGGCCTTTCTCTTCCAGCCACCGCCGCGGAAATTTCTTTTTCTCCGACGCCCCCACACGAAATTCCGTCTGACTGGCAAATCACTGAGGATGAGGTAAGCGACCAACTTAAAAACATTGACACGAAACGAGCGGGCGGGCCGGACAAACTCTCAGGCGAAATGCTTAAGAAACTACCTCCTAAGGCCGCCCGTCTCCTAGCTTCCATTTACACTGCCTGCATTTCTGTGCAATATTTCCCCGCAGCATGGAAATCTGCGACTGTGACGGTAATTCCGAAACCGAACAAAAACTCGCGTCTCCCGGAAAACTATCGACCGATCTCCCTCCTCCCGATTCTCGGCAAACTCTTCGAGAAACTAATCCTCAAGAGAATTCTGCCAGATTTCGAGCAGCGAGGAATTATTAGGGGGACGCAGTTCGGCTTTCGGAAGAATCGCTCCTCCGCTCTTCAAGCTCTCCGCTTTGCTCTCTTCGCTTCTTCCGCCCTCGACCGCCACTGTACTCTTCCAGCTCTCTTCTTCGACTTCTCTTTCGCCTTCGATACCGTCCACCACCCACTCCTTCTTCACAAACTTCGCCCCTACGTCCCCACATTTCTACTAAATCTAATTACAAGCTACCTGTCATCCCGCTCTTTCTCTGTCATCTATAAATCCCACACCTCCTCTTCTCGCCCCATTCTCGCCGGCGTCCCACAAGGAGCCGTGCTCTCTCCCTTCCTTTTCTCTCTCTTTATAAATGACTCTCCTACTACTACAGGAGTGAGCGATTTTATCTACGCTGACGACGTAGCGTTCGCAGTCAAAGATAGTAGAATTAAATTCGCCATTGCAAAACTTCAGCGTGCCGCAAATGCACTAACGAATTGGAGTGCGGAAAACGGCCTCACGCTGAATGCGCAGAAATGCCAGGCCATTCTCTTCACCCACAAACTTTCTCACAACGCGCACACCGTCGCTCCCATCCGCCTACACGCTCACTCTCTTCCGTGGCAAGACGAAATCAAATACCTAGGCGTCACATTTGACCGACGCCTAAACTGGAATGCACACCTGCAAAAAACACAAAGAAACATGATACAACGCATACACTGCCTTCTTCCACTCTTCAAAACCAAATCCCTTCAGGATAAGGTAAAAATCCGCCTGTACCTTGCGTGCGTAAGGAGCGCGGGGCTCTACGCGTGCGAGGTGTGGGCGGCGGCCGCGGGAAGGCGCCGTGAGAAGCTCACGCGCGCCGAACACTCTTTTATTCGCGCCGCTTTCAAGCCCCCACCCGGAACAACTCTCGATACAGAGCTCACAAACAGAAACACCAACAATTGCCTCTGCCATACACACACTTGCCACGGAGAGAATCAGAACCATTTTCACCAACATCCACCTCCACCCCCATTTTGAGCCCTACACACAATACTACAACAAAAAATCACGACACAAAACCAAAAAACTACCCACAGACATCATTTTCCAAAAACCACCATAGTTTATCTATCACCTGCATACAACACATTTACACTACACAAACAACACTTAAACACCAAACACACACACACACACATCAAACACGCATCGGCCTCCGCAGATCACCAAAGTTCTCTTCATTTCACTTCATTTCATTCATTCATTCGTCACTTCATTTCATTCACTTCATTTCACTTCATTTCACTCATTAAACCCATCACTCAAACCATGTAAATATGTAAATATTCCCACACCACCTCACTTCACTCATTTAACTCAACACTTAAAAGCCATCCTAAAAAACATGTAAATATGTAAATATCCCCACATCACCTGTACATAAACTCTTAGAAATAAAATCAGGTTATATATTAGGTTATACATTAGGTTACATATTAGTAATGTTCACATCAAATATTTAAAGATAGTTCATTAGATATTAGGTTATATATTAGGTATTAGAATATATATCAATTATCCAAATTATATTATTGTTCACACTAGGTACTCAAAGGCAATTTATTAGGCATTAGGTTTTATTAGTTATATTCACATCAGGTGTTCAAAGATAATCCATTAGGCATTAGGTTATATATTAGTTACCCAAATTACATTATTGTTCACATTAGGCACTCAAAGGCAATTTCTTAGGCATTAGGTTATATTAGCTATGTTCACATCAGGTATTTAAAGATAATTCATTAGGTATTAGGTTACATATTATCAACTTATTAAGCATTAGGTTATATTAGTTATGTTCACACCAGGTATCTTGTATTGTATAAACTGTATATTATATCAATAAAAAAAAAACAACCGGGGAGCGACTAACGACGGGAAATGACATGATGAAGCAACATCACTTCTTTTTGGGAGCAGCTAAGAGAAAATGAGGGAAGAAAACGGAATATAAAATAAGCAGAAAACAACAAGCGCGCCGCCCAAATACGAGAAAATCGTAAGGCGGCCGCAAAAAAAAAGTCAATTAAATACTTGAAGAAAAACCACCGGCGGAAGAGCTCCCCACCAGGAGCAGGCCGCCATAGTTCGGCCATAAACGACGTCGGCATCACGATGTCAATGCCCTGATGAAGCCTGCGACATGTCAGGCGAAACGTCGGCCTCTCAGCCCACTACGCGGCGTCACCCGGACAGCAAAGAAGTTATCGACTCGAGCCGCGGAAGCCTACGCATACATTTGACAAATCTCTACGGGGAGAATATTTTCCAAGATACCAAGAAGCTCACCAATTTACGGGACAAAAGGGCACGTCTCCTGTGCCAACTGGCTTTCCTACTGAGATGTAGGGATGAGGACGTACTACCGGAATTCGTCACTGTAAAACACCACATACAGTCGCCGGCGGCCACTCGCATTCTGCGAAGAGCTGGTTCAGCTCTTTTACGCGAACGAATTCATTGTACCAGAACGGACCTAGCGAACACAGAGCGCTCTCTGTACCATCTGCATCTGCGTCTCGCCTACTTACTCAATTGTGAAGACTGGAACATACTTGATTATGCGTCCTCGAAACGGGCTGTTCAGCAGAAGGAGCAGGCAAAGGCGAGGCAATCAAGGAAATTTCTCAATTTGGCCACAAAACAACGCCCGAAACAACGCACTAATATCTTGACGAAAACCGTTGTCAACCTGAGTGGGGAAGTGATAGACAACGCCACAACTGCTGTTCTCGCCAAAGGGCTCAACTTCGCCAGAGCACCTAAGGAAATACCGATAGCGGATATCGTGGCGGGGATAGAAAGTGCGCTTGTGGGAACACCGGAAGAACAAGCTGAGGATATCCGGAGAAACACCGCCAGGATAGTCAAACACGCACGGCCTCCTCGCAACAACCTAGTGAAGGAGGAGCGCTTGGCTTTGAAGAAATTGCGAGATAGACGTGACTTGATTATTGTACCAGCGGACAAAGGAAATGCTACGGTCATCATGAAAGCCACAGATTACCACGAAAAGGTGGCTAACATCCTCTCTGACGACTCTACGTACACACTTCTGGAGCACAACCCTGTGCACAAGGTGAGAACGGACACCGCCTCCCGGATTCGCGACTCCCAATGCATAGAGACCACGAAGAAATTGGCACTGTGTCGGAACAATTCGGCGACGCCCAGGTTTTACGGCCTTCCGAAAGTGCACAAGACAGACGTGCCGCTACGTCCTATCGTAAGCGCCATTAATTCTCCGCCTCATTCTCTGGCGGGGCTTGTCGCTACCCATCTTGCGTCACTCGCCGAAGACATGCGTTACGCTGTGAGGAACTCTTCGCACTTCGTGGACATTATTCGACGACAAAGACTAAACATGAATGACTTGCTCGTCAGCTTTGACGTGACGTCGCTGTTCACCAAAGTTCCGGTGAACGAGGCCGTGGAAGTGTTGCGGCAAAAACTACAAGAACGGAGCCAGCCCACAGAATGGGCGGAACTGGCCGCCTTCTGCCTAAAGTCCACCTTCTTCCAGTACCAAGACCGATTCTACGCACAAGTGGAAGGTGCGGCTATGGGTTCACCGCTGTCACCCATTGCTGCCAATTTATTCATGGAAGCGTTTGAGACCGAGGCTCTCCGAAACGCCCCGCACAAACCGTCTCTCTGGATCCGCTATGTGGACGATACTTTTGTAATCTGGCCACACGGACCGGAACTACTCCAGGAATTTCTACTGTATCTGAACAACATCCATGACAACATAAAGTTCACCATGGAGACCGAAGAAAACAACTGTCTGCCTTTCTTGGACGTTCTTGTCAGTAAGCGCGAAGATGGCACCTTGGGACACACTGTCTACCGAAAGCCGACTCACACGGACAGATACCTCCACGCAGAGTCGCATCACCATCCGTCTACAAAATTAGGCATTTTAAAGACGTTAACCACACGAGCTATCAAGGTGTGCGACGAGCGCTCTCTGCCTGATGAACTCCGAAAACTTGAACATACGTTCAGGGCCAACGGCTATTCCCGAACTGCGATCAGACGTGCGCTGACCTGTGCTGCGGGCCACTCCGAGTGTTGCGGTAACCCCGAAGGTCATGGCTTCCTAGACGGGCGTGGTGTCACCGAAGACGGCGGCAGCACCGAAGATCGACAGGCTGCTACGGACTCGGAGGAGAGTGGGAGAATACAATTAGCCGTGCTTCCTTACGTCCGCGGTGTCACCGACCGATTGGGAAAACTGCTTAGGAAAATTAACATCCGGACGGTTTACACAGCTCCTGACAACCTGCACAACGCCCTGGTACGCATCAAAGACCCGTCACCACCTCTCCAGTCGGCTGGTGTCTACGAAGTTCCCTGCAGCTGTGGCAGGACGTACATCGGTGAGACCGGGCGCACTGTGTCGGAACGCCTTAGGGAGCACATCTCCCATTACAACAAGAACAACACCAACCGTTCCGCCATAGCGCACCACTCGGAGGTCTCGGGACATGCCATCGAGTTCGACAAGACTCGGCTCCTGCATAAAGATAATAGGTACTGGCCCAGGCGCTTCAAAGAAGCTTTAGAGATCAATAGACGGCCGCAAAACATCAACGCGGACGCCGGGCTCAACCTTAACCCGGCCTGGAATTCGCTGCTCCCGCCAATCCGCGACTGCGAGGGAGCTGCCACACGCCGTCCGACCTCGAGGACGCCCGGCGCGAGGCGCGGGTTGGCACAGACCGCCAACCAATCAGAGCGACCCCTCCGCCAATCACGGTGCACCCACCCCACCCGGCCGCCCAGCCCGGACAATATTTAATACCCGACGCAGAACATCGCGATGTCAATGCCCTGATGAAGCCTGCCTTTCAGTTCGAGTCAGAGCGCCCTCTCGAGTACTTCTAGTAAGCTATCGAGCGATCTCTATAGAACTGCTTCTACTTTTCCAGATATAACGACAACAGCAATTCACCTGACTACTCTATTGGAATACGGATAACTGGACATCAGAGCGACAGCCTGAGACCTAAGGCGAAACCGAAGCGGTCGACAGGCGGGCGGGGTGGACGTTACGTAGGCAACCCGTCTAAGGTAGCGAGACCCATCTCATCCCTGCCGAGAGCAGCCTTGCTGAACCTACGGACGGAGGAGCTTTTGGCCGGAAGGAGGATTGGAGACCCGGAGCTGCAGCGACTGCTGCAGTACTCCAGAAACAAAATGGACGACAACAAAATGGACGCCACATCTAGTGATGGCAACGCCTCTGATCCACCCCCGAAGGATGGCATCACACAACACAACCTGGAGGAAATGGACCAGACAACAACAGACGCCGATGTCAACAAGACGCCCAACGAGAAAGGTACTATGCCAATGGATGCTCCCAGAGACCAAAGAGATCCAAGACTATCACGAGACCCAAGAGACCCCAAAAAGAGGGACAGATTGACCTCTTCAACCCGAGGTTCGTCACATAATCAATCAAATTCTCAGACTGACGGGTTTCAACTCTACAAAAAGACATTCAAGCAAACACCCCCCATACAACAACAAGGAATCCCCACCAGGATTTTTTTCATCCCCCTGACACCAAAAACAATACCCGGAACTTCTGCATCAATCCAAACAGCCCCCATCTCTGACCCCGCTACAACTAATCAAAACCCATCTACATCCCAAACCACCGCCCCTCCTACACCCCAAAACAGACCCAAGATAGGACAATTTAAAATAGACATAGCCTCAATTTTCTGCCCCACTGAACTGACCAAGGAACTGAACGCTCACTGTAACGGACAAATGACAGCAAAATGCACTAGGACTGAATTGATCATATCCCCAAAAACCGTTGTGGCCCACAGTAAGATACGAGACAGATTGGACTCAATACGGACCAGTGACCAAAAATACTACTTCTTTAAGCACATAGCATACCACAACAACCGAGCGACGGACGAAATACGAGACAAAATTGTAAATAAAGGAATACCCCCCAACTTCCCCATAGACACTATAAAAGAGACACTGACTGAACTAAATCCGACTCACTTCCACATTGCTGAAATGCAGAAACGGGACTCGAACGGACTAATGACTGCACTGGGGATATTTACAATTGAAATCCCACGACGAGACATCACGATGACTAAACAGACTTTAAGATACATTGGAAACTACAGCATCAGACTAGAGGACTACAAACAGACAGAATACCCCAATGCAAAAACTGCCAAAAGTTATACCATACCAGGACATACTGCCGACGCCCGACTATCTGTGCCCTCTGCTCCCAAAACCATCAAACGGAAACTTGCCCCACAGCCCAATCAGACACATTCATACCAAAATGCGGTAACTGTAATCTCCAACACCCTGCCTTTGACCCCAATTGCCCATACCTTGTACAAGCCCGCACCCTCAGACAAAAAGCCCTAACCAAAACCGTAAATAATCCCAACACCTTCAACTTATCAGACTACTCCTTCCCACCCCCCTCATCTTCACATTCACCCCCACCCTCATTAGCAGACCCACTTAGATCTTTCGCCCAAGTAACCTCAAATCAAGCATCCACCCACAACCAACAAGACCCCACGGCATCAACATCCTCATCCTTATCAGACTTGAAAGACCTAATCCTACTCCTAAAATCCTGTGACATCAAAAAGCTCCTTACCGCCATCACCCCAATCATTCAGATTTTTAAAGGCCCAGGAGACATCATCTCAAAATTAATCCAAGCTGCTTTTAAACTTGTTGAAATTTTCAACTAAATGGCTCCTTCCCCCCGATTCCTCACCCTGTCCACATGGAATGCGCGTGGCGGACTTAACCAAAAGAAACCTCTCCTCAACCACTTCCTTAAAGACCACTCCGTCGCGGTCCTATCCCTGCAAGAGACGTGGCTAAAACCCAACATCCCTTTCTCCCTTCAAAATTACACCACCTATAGAACCGACCGAACCCACGCCAGCAATGGCGGCACAGCTATACTAGTCCGAAACCAGATCCCACATACCACATTCCAACTCCCACCTACCACTTCCCTAGAGTGCTCTGCCATCCTAATCGGTACCTCGCCCACCCCCATAATTATCATTTCCGCATACAAACGCCCCTCAATCCCCATTCCCATCTCTGATTTGACCATGCTCCTTAACCTCCCCTATCCCTTTATCCTATCAGGTGACCTAAATAGCAAAAACACCCAATGGGGCTGCAAGAGGACGAACGCAACGGGACAAACTTTGGAACAATTCATAGACAATCATCCATCAATACATCTGAAAAGTCCCTCGGAACCCACCCACTATATCCATGATAATCCGAATGACATCCTTGATATTATCCTCCACTCCTCCCAACTCAATATTACAATTCCAATTCCTCAACTCGATCTATTCAATAGCTCTGACCATCTTCCACTCACGTTTGCCACAACATCAACCACCCCATACTTCACGCCGTACCGCCCACCTCAATACGAAACTAATTGGAAAACCTTCTCCCACATCCTATCCAAAAAGATACATGTCCCACCAAATATCCCCACAACCTCAGAAATTGACAAATCCATAACACACCTTACCCTTCAGATCAAAAATGCCTACCGAAAATCCACCCCATAACCAAAAACGAACACCCAACCCTCCCGAACAACATCATCGCATCAATCAGACTAAAAAGACAAGCACAGAGACGATACTACAAACACAGACGAGACGAAGATAAACAATGAAATGACTACAAAGACAAATACATGGACAACTACTACAGTACGACAGACAAAAATATGACAGACTACTGACGGACAAAAGCAGCCACGAGAACCTTCATAAAGTGATCCAATCCATCAGAGCACATCCCATCAAAAACTCCCCCATAAAAACACCCAACAATACCCTTACATTTGACCCACAAAGCATTACTAACACCTTCGCCCAAACCCTGGCCACGTCACTCCTTCCCCCTAACAAACCTATCCCAGACTAAAGTACCTAAAATCCCCAAACCAACCCCTCAATCAACGCCCCTACACCACTTCCAACAATGAAATAACCCAGATCATAAAATCCATAAAACCTAACAAATCCCCCGGACCCGACGGAATCCTTCCATCACAACTGCACCACATTCCTATAAACACCTTAAACCTAATCTCCAAAATCCTCAACTCATGTTTTCCCTATCTTACTTCCCCACTTCCTGGAAGACCGCCCGCGTATCCATGATCCCCAAACCCGGTAAAGATCATCAGCTTCCTTCCAACTACCCCCCATTAGCCTCCTTCCCATTCTTAGTAAAATTTTTGAAAAGATATTCCTTCTCCGACTATACCCGATCCTAAATCCTATTATTCGCCCAGCCCAATTCGGATTCTGGGATTGCCGCTCAGCAGCCCTCCAAACCCTTAACATGGCCATTTCAATAGCAACCCCCTTACAAGAGAAAAAACATATTCCCTGCATCTTCACCGACCTTACCCAAGCTTATGACACCGTCTCCCATAGCATCCTCCTAATGAAACTCCGTCCACACGTTCCCACACACCTATTCTCACTCCTACAGAACTACCTCCTTGACCGAAAATTCTATGTAAAGTACCTAACTAAAAACTCACCCTGTTATCCAATCCAAGCCGGCGTCCCCCAGGGCGCCGTGCTATCCCCCACTCTTTTCTCCTTATACACCAACGATATCCCTCCCACCCACGGTGTCAAAGCGTTCCTATATGCTGATGACTTTGCTTTCCTTGCTTCCTACCGATCCCTAAATAGATCTCTCACCCAATTACAATCTGCCCTTGACTCCCTCCACTCCTGGGCCACCGCAAATAACATCTCCATCAACCCAACAAAAACCCAAGCCATAATCTTTTCCTACCAACGCAACTCACCATCTCCCCCCCTCTCCAAATAAATCAACAACCCCTTCCCTGGAAACCCTACATCAAATACCTCGGCACCCATTTCTCCCACCGCCTCCAATGGACCTATCACATACAACAAACTTCAATCAAATCCCACAGAATCATCAGTGCCCTGTATCCTATCCTAACTCACCCAACCCTACCCGTAAAGAAAAAATTAACCGCCTATTATACCTATATCCGCCCGATAATCTCCTATGCACATCCCACCTGGTCCTGCACCTCCCAAGCTAACCACGCCCTCATACAAAAAATAGAAAATCGTGTAATCAGACTAATCTTCCGACCCAGCTTCCTCACTAAATATAATGACATCCGAGCCCTCCACGAAATCCCGCTCATCAATACCTATATCCATAACTCCGCCGTTTCCCATATCCAAAATTTCCTGTCAGATCCCACCTACAACCACCTACTCACTTCCCACCTCCATATAACCAGAAACCCCCCGCGGCACAGGACAAAAAGACACCCACTAGACATCCTCCGACTACCGCCCCCACCGACCTGAACGACAGAGACCAATGACGATAGAACCATGACCAGACGACGACAGAACAAAGACAAACGACTAGCACGACAATAGACAAAACGATGCGAACGACTATGACTCAAGCAATAACACCAATCAAGCAATAGCCTCTTAAAAATATCCCCTCTCAGTTTTCTCCTTGCCTACATATCTCTGCTTAACTAACCTCTACTCAATAGCTTCCTTCCCCTCCTCTCCTCCCTCCCCTCTACACACCCAAGTCATCCTCACCCCCCTTCCCCTTACCCCTCCCTTTTCCCCTCCCCCTCCCCTTACCCATAAAAGAATCCCCCCCAAAAAAACTGATCCAATCCCTATCACGTATGGGGGACGGACGCACCAATACCCGCATCAAAATCACCAAGAGACGAACGAGGTACGAAGAGCTCTACAAGAGAGCAGGCGTACTCGACACACACAATCCCAGCGGAGCGGAGCCTGCGACATGTCAGGCGAAACGTCGGCCTCTCAGCCCACTACGCGGCGTCACCCGGACAGCAAAGAAGTTATCGACTCGAGCCGCGGAAGCCTACGCATACACTTCAAAATCTATGTTTCTCCATCATACAAATGCTAATGAAGTTAATCAACTGATAAATTCCCTCAAAAATAGTTGCTCGTCAGGGAATGATGAAATATCTTCAATAATTCTTAAAAAATGTAAACCTGCTCTTCTTAATATTCTAGTTCACTTAATAAATTCATCTCTATCTGTATTCACTTTCCCAGAATCCCTATAAGTTAGTATTGTAAGACCACTTGCTAAGAATAATAATACACAGGATGTTAGGAATTATCGACCTATAACCCTAACTTCAGTATTTGGCAAACTGAAAAAGTTATATTAGCAAGACTTAATTGTTTTCTTCAATCTAATAATATCCTTAATAAATCACAACATGGCTTCAGGAAAGGCTTCTCCACCACAACTACTGTTGTAGAATTTATTCATGAAATCATTGGAAACTTGGAATCAAATAAAAAAACAGCAGGTATATTTCATGATCTTTCAAAGGCATTTGATAGTGTATCTCATGAAAAACTGTTAACAAAACTAGATTACTATGGAATAAGGGGTGGAGTAAATGACCTCATTAGATCATACCTTACAGGGCATAAGCAATGTACAGAGATCTTCTGGCAATCTGAAAATTTCTTATCTAAAGTTAAATCACATTTTGATACAATTACCACAGGGGTTCCGCAAGGATCTGTCCTTGGACCTTTGCTATTTCTAATATATGTTAATGATATTCCAAGCTCTTCTGATTTCTCTGTGATTTCTTATGCAGATGATACGACATTAATAAGCAGTGGGCAAAATCTTTGTCATCTAGAAAGTAATGTCTGAATCTTTAAAATCAATTAAGTTATCTGTCCATAAATGAATTGAAATTAAATGTTGATAAAACTGTATTCATCAATTTCAAGTTTCATCACAGTTACCAACACCAAAACATAAAAGTGGAAGTAGACAAGGAATCAGTGAATCAAACTGATTGCCAGAAGTTTTTAGGAATATTAATAGATCAGAACCTAACTTACAACAAACAAGTTGACACACTTTGTAATAAAATAAACCCAAATATATTCCTCTTGAGATACTTTTCCAGATACCTGGAAACAGACTCACTTCTGTCAATATACAACGGCATAATCTTCTCACAACTTCAATATGGTATTGAAATATGGGGAGGTACAACACAAAAGAATATGGATAGATTGATGGTCCTACAAAAGAAATGTATCAGAATCATTTTCAAGCTGAATCCAAGACAGTCCTGTAAATAATATTTTATTAAATATGAATTACTGACTGTTGCAGCACTCTACTCTTACAAAGTAATGCTCCTATTGAGAAATAATCAGAATCAATATCTTGTGAGTAATAAAGAAATACATAACTATCATACTAGAGGACATAGGGACTATCACAGGATATACACTAACAAGTCTTCAACTAATAAAGATCCCTTCTGCATTGCAGCTAACCTTTTTAATAATATCCCAGTCACCGTAAAATCAGCTGATGATAAATACTTTAAAACATTGCTTAAACGTCATCATCAGTGTGGGTCCATATAAGATAACTGAACTGCTTTAACTTTTCTGTATTTGAAAACCATGTACCGCTACAAGTGTGACCACTTCTTGTACCAGTTACTCAGTTTTGATAAGACAATGTACTACTTAGTAATATAGTAAATAATGTAATTATGTCAAGATACTGTAAGCACTTACAATTATTCAAGTGTATTCAAGTTATTGTAAGCTAATTAAATTATTACTGTAAGATAATGTGAATTACCAACACTAATTGTAAGTTTTTTCCACTATAATAATCTGCTAGTTTATAATAATACAGTGCTTTGTTAATGCCACTCTTAGTGTAATGTGACTTTGTATTATTAAAATGTAAATTATATGAATGTTTATTGTGAGCACTTGCACGCTTTAATAACCATGTAAGCTATCAAGTAAATTATTTGAATTATTACTGTAAGATATGTAATTGATTTTTAAATCCTATTATTATAGCTTAATTTAATTGTTTATATTAATCAATTATATATATTTTTAACATTTAAATAATTAAGATAATGTAGATTTGTTAATTATTACTGTAAGTGCATGTAGTAAAAATATGTAATTAACTTCCTGTAATTTAAATTAATTACTAGACAGACTTTGCTTGATACTTTGTGTAAGTCTATAAGCAATAAAATATTATTATTATTATTATTATTATTATTATTATTATTATTAATATACTCGAGTCAGTTCTGAAGGTTTCATTAGGAAACTCGCGGATGTATCTAGCCACTAACTCTTTGGATGTCGCTTCGATTTTTTGGCATTGTCTCGTACCAGTCCACACCACTCAATAACATTGTTATATGAAACGTAAAATTCTTGAAAGTACAGTCTGTAGTTTTACGAAGAGCCGGTGCATATATGACCAGTTGTAGTGGAGAGCTAATACTGATAGGTTCCGATTTTTGCATTTCTGAGGCAGAGAGGTATCTAGGTGGGGCGCAGGAAGCGCGATAAGACTGACATTCTAAACAATGTTTGTCCGATTAATATTGTGTTGCGCGTGGGTTGAATGTAACACGAGAAAGCATGTCATTGCTTACACGTCTGCTTCTTGACCATCCGCTCATCCTACGCGGTTTCTGAGAAGCAAGGGCAGAAGGCTAGTCGGAGCGAAGGTCAGGTGGAAGTCGGAGCGAAGGACATAAACGTGCAGTGTTACATTGCTAAGTTTATCAGAAAAACAGATTCCCGGAATAGTATTGCGAAATTATTTGCGCATTTTACAAGTAATATTAGAATGAAACGAAATATGTTAAAAATGGCGGTAAAATGTAAAATGTGAAAATATGTACTTCTACTAAAATATGTAAAAATATATAAAATAAAAATGGTTTCAATTCATTCAAATTTAAAGCAAGTACCTTGTTCCTATCAAAATATGTATATACATGAATATCCGTTCCCTAGTTATAAGTCTAATAATGTTTAAGTCATAGTTCAGTGACGTTTTAAGTCTTGCAAAACTCTAGTAAATATTTTTACGTTCGATCCTTATTTCAATTTAAAGAGGTAAATTGGTACAGAAATGAATCAGGATTTATTCCATTTTTTGCGAGATTTGAAGAGGATTCGATTACTACTGATGTGTGACATTTAAGTATATAGTAACCTTGAGGCAATTACACCTATAATATTAAAAAACAGTTTTTCATAATCGGCTAATTATCTGAAAATGATTGAGATAGTTACTTTCAGGAGGAAAATAATATATAGTTTATTTTAGTACCCTCGCCGACCCGTAAAATGAGTAACGGCCAATTTCTGAAGTCCCAGTACTTCTACACATTCTGGCAGCACTGTACGGAGAACAACGCCATCTGCTTCTTTCATAGTTAACTATTACAAAAGAACAATCTCAACCAACTGCCAACGACTGAGAAGCTGATAGGCCGGATTTCCCCCAATCATGATATCTTGAATTGTAGAGTTTTATTGAATTTGAAATGATTGTTTGGATTATTTGGGACTTAATGAACAAAATATAGCTACCTGAACTTGACGCTATGGAAAGTAAACGCAAAATGCGACAAATATCAGTATATTATCAATATTTGTGCAAATGTTATGAATATACCGAAGTTAATAGAATTTCTAAACTAACACATGTATGTAAAGGAATTCACAAACCAAATGCATAGAGACGAAGTAAAAATAAAACCATACACAGTACTGAAGAATACAGAAACATAATTAAAGTACTGGATGAAAAAGATCTGAAATACCTGGCATATCAAACAAAATAAAACAGAGCATTCCGTGTAGTACTTCGTTATATTCACTGTCTGTGAACAAAGAAGAAGTCAAAGATGAAAGTAAATCTCAGGGCCTTCTTGTTCGTAACATACAGAAAGTGCGATATTGGGTAACCAAGAATATTTTAGACCATCTTTTTTTCCACCTTTACATTATGGAGTCAGAACCACACAAAAACAACAAACAAAATTCACAAAATTGACAAACTTTTGAATGCAAGCATCAAATTTGAACCACAAAATAAAAAGAAAACACCAGTTCAATGCCATCGGTGCCAAAAATACGGTCAAACGAGAACCTACTGTAAAGCAACGCGCAGATGCGTAAGATGCGTCTGAGTATTTAACAAATGAATGTCGAATGGATAAATCACAGCCGGCTACACGCATGCTTAGTTCACGAAACCAGCCAGCAAATTACAAGGGTTGTCAAGCATACCAAAATTATATTAATAAACGAAATAGAAAAATAAGATATCACCACCACTTAAAAATTAAACTGAAATTTTCGAAAATTCTGAGACTTTAACCATTCTTTTAAGGTTTTATTGTTGTATTTGTGAAAAAAAATTAAGAAAATATTTGAGACGGTTTGTAAGAAAACTTTTTCATGTAAAATGCTTAATTTTCAAGCACAATTTACGGAAAAAGTGCTCTTTTTTCAAACAATTTTAAATTATCTCTTTTAAAGATTTTATTAGAACTGATTCTGTTTATGGAAAGAATCTCTACCTTCAATTTTGTAGTTTTGAAATGTTAATATACAACAATTTTCGAAAATACAGAGTTTGCTGGAAATGAGACTAATACTCTTTTCCGCCGAGAAGAAAATTTAAAGAAAAAAATTGTAACCGTTTTTTAGGAAAAAATGCTTAAAATACGTAAAAACTGTCTAAATTCCACCCAAAATTCGCGAAAAACACTCATATTTTTGATAAATTGTAGTACATGACCTTATTTCCAAATTTGTCTTTAAAGACCACTTTCCATGAAGATAAATCTCTAACTTCAATATTGTAGATCCAGGAAAGCGCCGAAAACTTTTTGAACATTTTATTTTTCGAAAAATTAGATATTCCAACGAAAATGTGACCTACACTAATCACTTAAGCGTTCTTCACGCTGTCCGAGGTCAAAGTTACATCAAGATTTTTGGAGCCATTTTTTGAGAAAATGGATTTGGGAGTTAAGTGTTTACAAAATTTGATGATTCTAAACAAAAGGCACATTTTTTCATATAATTAACATGTTCTTCTTCTTTCAGGAATCGTATTACACATTTTCGTAAATTTATGAAGGTTGTATAACTCGCTTCAGAATCAGTTATCAAATACCAATTATTCATTGAACTGGAGATGAAATATTATAAGTGTGACCGTCCGTTTTCCTTATGCTTCGAAAACTTGTCACATGAAACATAAGAGAGCGAGAGAAATAAGCAGTTAAAACGCGCGCCAACGCGGAAGAATACGAAAGAATGCTAACAAAATTAGGTCAATAGAGATCGCCACAATGGATCGTGCGAGACCGGTAGTCAGACGAAAAAAAAGCTGAGGTCAGCAGCGGAACTGTGCAGACGTACCGACGACACGCCAGGGATTCGTATTGCAGCGGACTTCAGATCGGCATCTTTTATAAAACTCTTCAGGAAGATAAGAGGTAAATATCCCATTATAAATTAATTTGAACGTAATCTCGAGAGAAAGATAAGAGACGTTGTGCATTTATAATAGGAGAACGAAGGGAGAGGAGTTTTTGAACATGTGGCAGTTAATTAATAGTTGAATTCATTTCTCTTTTTTCCTGTTTTATTATTTGCTCTCTTAAATTTTGTGTGCTCGAATAAAAGGATGATCTCTGGATTTAATTCAACAATCTGAATATCCAGTTGGTTATTAACCGTCATAATTGGAAGTCAATTAAAATTTATATGCGAGCACGAAAGAATATTAATCTTGTACGAGACGGAGAACACGTTTCTGGTAGGCGACTGAATTTCGACCGGGAGAGCGAGCGGTTCTGCGGAGGGGTGCTACACAGACTTTTCTCAACCCAAAGCTCCGACGCTTCAAGGCCACCAACAGCACCGAGGGGAGGGGAGGGGAGGGGAGAAGGCGCAACGGATTTCCCGACGCTGCTGAGAAGAAAAAAGTAAGGTCGTGCGAAATGAACAGTTTTTATACTGAAAGGAGTCATTCATTTTTAAACGGAAAGCTTATTCTGAATTCTTTACGTAGAAAGAGGGGAGAGTAAAATATTTGCTATACTAAAAGATAAAGAAAGTAGAAGTACATTTGTTTCCTATCTCTAGCACGAGAGGACAGAATCAATCTTTTCTTTTTGAAGGATTTGAAAATGTAAAATTGTAAATTAGTGAATAAGAATGAGTAAGAGACGAATTCCAGTATTAATTATTCTCTGAATTTTTAGAGAGAGAGAGAGAGAGAGAGAGAGAGAGAGAGAGAGAGAGAGAGAGAGAGAGAGAGAGAGAGTATTTCACTTTAAAGCAGTGTTAATTCAGAATTGCTAGCTATGATTCTCAGTTTGTTTTTTCTGTATAAGTAGTCTTTTTTTAACGATTCTCAGTATTGCTGAAAGTGTGTTCATTGTTTGTGTTATAAATGAGAGCAAGAAGTTGTGTATTTCGTCATTAGAGTGTGTTGGGTTTTTTCTTCCAGCCAGTCATAGTTAGTGTATTTGATTTTTTTTAATGCCATTACATGTAATTGTGACAACAGCAACTTTTCTAGAATATACTAAAATAAGTGAAAAGTGATTCTAATTCGAGTTTTTAGTAATTTGCATCCAATCCAAAACGTTCTTCACGACCCTGACTCCCCCCCATTCTTCTGTTTTTGTTTATTATTTGTGTCCACACTGGGACGACTTACTGAGCTAGCTAACCATACGGCGAATTGTGTTCGCCACCCCCAAGACGTCTCAGGTCGGGTGCTGGCCTTACGGCTTGAAACCGACGTGTGGGTCGCATAAGAATCGATAAAATAAGTGCACTTCATTTCTATGTAATTGCGACCTTTAGACTTTTATATATCTAAATAAAATACTACATTGATAATATTGTCATTGCTATTTAATGTTTTTGTAATTATGTTTTTCTTTAGAAATAAGTTGAAGGGAAATATTTTCAAGCTTTTCTCTTTGTTTAAATATTATTGGCAAAATTAATTGCTTAGTTTCTCTGAATGTTTTGTTGAAAATTAAAGATATCAGTCCAAATTTAAATTTCGGTAAACAACAAAATCAAAAAAAAGAAAAATAAATTTCATAAATTTTGTTTATTAGATCTATTTGCACCCTAAATGATAATATAAGTTTTTTTACATCATTTCTTAATAATTCTATAAATTTACAAGTTTATTTACAACTTTCAGTGCTGAATAATTTCTTACAGAATTTGTTCGTGCATAAAACTAGAAGTTTATTGCGAATTTCTCTTCTAAATGTTTTCGACAGTGACGAATACAACCAATCGTATGGCTTGACGTGTCACGCCGTCATACCACGAAAGAAAACGGATGCCGACTTATTCATTCTGAAGCCATGCCACACGAGGGACAGTACGTTCGAGAGTGCGTGGTAGCCCTCGTTGAAGCGGGGGGCTGTTCCGCCTCTGAAGCAGGCAGACGATACGGCATTCCCACAACTACCGCGACTCGATGGATCAGGCAGTGGAGAATGTCAGGAGATGTTTCACGACGGGCTGGTACGGGATTGTGGAGGGTTTCGAATGCAGCCGAGGATGATCGCCTGGTCTCCGAAGCTCGATCGCTACCTTTCGCAAATGCCGTGCAGTTGCAACGGAGTGTGTTTTCCTGGAAGCTCTAGAACTGTGCCGAGACGTTTGAAGGAGGCAGGACTAAAATCCCGACGCGCTGCAAAAAAGGAGAAGCTCAGAGATGAGCATAAACTGTATCGCCTTGCGTTTGCTGAGGACAAAGCACCCGATAACATAAATCGTGATTGGGAAGATGTTATCTTCTCAGACAAGTGTGTGTTTTCTTCTGCTAACGATGGGCCGGTACGCGTTTTTCGACCAACCGGCACTCGACACAATGCGGAATATGTGGCTGAGGCTTACCGCTACGGTCGCGTATCGGTGTGTTGGGGGTGGATGTACGCGCGGTTTAGGTATGTTGCACAGAATAGACCAAGACCCCAATGGGCGAGGATTGACCGGCGGGGAATATGTGCACATCCTGGAAAATGTTATGGTCCCTTCCGTACGGGTGCTTCATCCTGACGATGTAATACGTTTTCAGCAGGATCAGTCTCCAGTCCATAAATCTCAGTTGGTTCAGGAATGGTTTGCAAGGCAGGAACAAGTCGAGCTTCTCGATTGGCCGCCTTGTGGCGCCGATATGAACCCAATTGAGAACGTCTAGGCTGAGACAAAAAGAACACTTTCTGAAAATTGGCCCAACCCGCAGCCAACGAATGCAGATACCCTGTGGGAACTGGTATCAGACGCTTGGGATAAGGTAGCAAACAGTGAAGGTTACGCTGCTAACCTCGTCCGTTCTCTACCACGGCGAATGTGTCAGGTAGTAGAGAACGAGGGCTTCTGGTCATCCTATTGAAGGATAGCCTGAAGACCGGCCCCTTTTGAGGGCCACAAAAACATTGAAACAAAAATTGATAATATAATGAATCGTACACCTGGCTACTTCTCAAGTATGAAAAAAATCTTGAGTGCGGCTCGAACTCACTAAGTTACGACTACCATACTGGCCGCGATGTTAAACGTTCGCCTAACAAAGCGCTTCTACAAAGATTACTTTTCCAGGAATATCAACTCGGCACACGCAACATTAAATTAATTTTTGAGAAAATGATTTTTTTATTATTTTTGAAACATTGTTACATTTTATCTCAAAAATACGCGAAAAATATAAATATTCTGAAAAATGTACACTATAAAGTTGAAAGATTTTATAGTGTACTGGCGATAGATTTCACTAAGAAAACAGTTGTTTTCAATTTTGATTATGTAAGTCAGGATCACAAAAATTCAAATAAAATTTCCGAATTCCAGAGATTTACTAATAATCGAACATAAATAATAATTGCAAGAACATTTTACTCACATTGAGCTCACAGTTAAAAAGAATTGGAGAAGATTGTGAGTAAATTTTAAAGATTTGGTATTGACTTATATGAAGTGCCCCCAAAATTATATTATCCGAATCAAGTCAACTCGCAACGAGTTAGGTTGAGCATTTTCATCAAAATGTCGAACAAATATCTTGGATAATTACTTCCTCTTTACTACGTAGTAAGCCGTTCTCGATCCCGATGTTCAGTCAAATGGTAGAGAACGAGGGTTCCTAATCGTTTAATTGCAGAACGACAAAAAGGTCCTTTTTATTTCGTATCGGTACATTTTTTCGACATTAGTTTCGAAATCGACACATTAGTTTTTATAAAAAAGACAAAATTATTCCGATTTCCCTTTTTAGAAAATAACCGAAGAACTTTCACTCATTCGAATACGTATTAGAGACATCCAGTGTTATAAAAAACTGGAAAGTCACATTTAAAAAAAATGAGAGTAGTTTTTTGAAAACTCACTTCAATTCTGATTATGTAAGTCAGGATCACAAAAATTCAAATAAAATTTTTTGAAAACACTTCGGCTTACAGTGTAATTATTTATTTGCCTGATTTGTTAATCAGACAAGAGGCTCATGTTATAGATCTGTTTACACGAAATATTTGAAAAATTGAATACTTGCATGTTGAAAATTTTAAATTTTACAACGAAAATCAAACTTTTACTACGATTTTAACGACTCTTTGCGCACAGGTTGCGATAATTCAGTTTCATCATTTCACATGCCTCTACTACGTCGTTGACCGAAAGAGACCCGAGTTCGAGACCCGATAGAGGGATGTTTGAGTCTAGTTACATATCTTGGTCGAATTTAGCTACTGATTCGAGGAGAATTCCAGCTGCCGCCTGCTCTTATCCGGCAGTTTCCTCTGTTTTTTCCGACAAATACCAGAAAAATCCGCCAATTTTTTGCGCAGCATTGCACAACTGTCTCTATACGATGTATACACGTCTATACGCCGTATATACGTATGTATACGAGAAAGTAAAAATGTGTGTGCGCGCGCTACACAGTGTGATTATAGATAGCTGTTCTTGGTCTGTCACACTGATGGGGACTCCAAAAATAATAATTTTGAATTCTGATCATTGTTATATTTTGTATGTCTTTTGGTAATTCTTATTTCTTAATTCACAAATTATTAACGTGTGGTTTCTTTATTTAAAAACTACGAAAACTTCAAATGCGTATGTGTCGAAATTTCATTTTTCGTGATTTGCCAGTGATCGATATAGTAAACAAGATTATGAACCGAAAGGCTTCTGTAGAATTCTTTGGTTTTTGAAAACCATAAAAATATTAACATGAGCATTTCCGCTGGTATTTGTATAGGCGTGCGAGAAACATTTGTCACATATTTTAATGATTTTGTAAGAGTCACTATTTTTATTTTCACTTCATTAGCGTTTCGAAAAAGAGACATACCTACACTTTTTTTCTAAAAAGCACTGGATTTGATAAAATGAAGTTATTCAGTGTAATATTTTAGGAAAACAAACTGATATTCCGAACTTCGCAAGTCACAAAAATTATTTTAAGACCTTTCTTGCAACACATAATACACTTCATCATTCTAAGTATCCCTGCGTGACAGATCCTCAATTGCCTCCACAATTTCACCATGAATCCAAATCAGCATGGATAACTTCCGTACATAACCTCACAATGGCCCAGTGCACGCGATCGTCAGTGCAGTTTAAAGCGCCCCGAGTGCGCTCTGGTTACGAGCGATTGTGCGAATGGAACATACGCTTCTTTGCACCGGTGCGCCCTAGCGGTCGAATGGAACACGAAAGCTGGCCTGAGTGCGCACTGGATGCGCACCAGTGCGGCGAATGGAAAACGACAATAGTTTTAAGATGCAAATACAAGTTCACCATGATTCGCCTGATTCGGGGAGCGAATACAGCTCATCGCCACGATAGCGTGACGTCGCCTACGCCACAGTGGGCCCTACAGGCGCGCTGTCGTCCGCCGTCCCGCCCGAATGAAGAAAGAGCCGGGCCCGCATCTCACCACCGCCCGCTGCGCTCGCCGCATCGACGGCAACCAGCCGCCCTGGAACGAAATCTATCACTTAAGAACAGTATGACTTTTTGTGAATGACCCGTAATCGGGTCCCCGTCAGATCCTTTTCCCCACCAAGGTGCACAGAGACTATAACAAAGGAAGCTGAGAGCGTACATGCCACCAATACATATTATTGCTGCTGAAAATAATGTTTTTTTTTATATTTTTTGCTTGTGATAACCAACTACGATACCAAGCCGCAATAACTATCAAAATTTGTAATAATCATTGTAAAAAATCTTTCATTCGCATGCTCATCATCACCACCTTAGTTTTTAATTAAATGTGAAATTTATTTGTGTGTGTAATTGAACATTCAATCTCGCAGACCAGTAGGTTACAATACCCTTATACTAACATGTACTACACTACCATACATGCCGGAAGACTGTTCAGCAGCTTAGACCTTGTTCCCGCAGCGGCAGTGCCCCGCTGTTGGGGGATACCTGGTTGGAATACCGCCACTCCCCGAAGAAAAAATCACTACACTTACGGCACTAATAACACTAGTCGTTGACGCGCCCGATATCTCAATCAATCTACTACTATCCAAAGGGCATAACCAGACGACCCTTTACCCAGCCTTGACCCTTACCCAGCGCGATCACCTGCCGTCACTCTGCGGGTCGGCCCATTCCCCGCATCACACGGATCGACGCTACACGTTCACAACGGGTTTTCATAACAATCGTAATACCATTCTTTGTACAAGCGCCTTGCTGTATGATCTGTGCTGTGTTGTCCAAGCAACTAAGTTCGACTCGCGTCTCTAGTTGCTCTCGTATTACAACATATGTTATTAAGATCTGAGCATGGCGGACAGCTCCAGTTGAACAAATGTCAATCAACAGGATATGACTTTATGGGATTTTCATTATCTGCACAATCGTTACAGTTCGGTACTACTTCCATTTCGACGCAAACTTTGCGCAAAAGCACATTCTCGACTTTATCCGACTACAGCCACGTGAACGGCTGAATGCTACGTTATGAAAAAAAAGTAGATATTGGAAGAGTGACGGCGCAAGAGCATATCGGCCACAATTATTTCCTTTTTCCACGAGCAGATCTTGAGGTATATATTTTCGCCTTGTATTAAATAAGTATTGTGTAGATTTGTGAATAATTATTTTTGACCGGAAATTATACTTCCTAAGAATACAACCTACGAAAATTGCAGTCCACATTATGGGTAACTATAGGGTCTTAAAAATTAAAATTAATGTGCCATCGGTCAGCGCTATCATTAGTAACAAAAACTCTCTCTTCGAAACGCGTGTTCCTCGTGTTGCATTTAAAAAAGGAATTGTTCAAAAATATCGGAAATATTAAATTAAAAATTCTAAAAACCAAAATCTCAGAAGCAGGATCTTCACATTTTCTGTGCTGTAGAACGTGTATATATAGCCCCATGGCAATGCAAACAATCTTACTACATGAATCTACGATCGCAATGAAGGATTTGTAATATATAAAATTGATTTCTGAATGTAGTATATGACTTTTGAATTGCAAATATTGAAGTTTCACTACGGGCGTGTTTCCTACGAGAGGTTTTTGTAGATTTGCATGTGAACTTAAGGGGAAACTTTACATGACATTATCACCTCTAGTTATATTATCCGTTCCTGATCCGTACTTAGACACTAAGAAATTATTCCTAATAAATCTTTACGATTAACGTTTTCGTGTATTACTAGTCACAAGCGAAGAAACTGATTATTGCTCTGAAAGAACTGTCACGAGCAAAGCATTCCATGTCTACAACATTACGAACTATTCTAAAATAATCAATATAAAAAAGAGCCGGAATTAAGCGGTACCTTAGTCCGCAAAGAATGCGAACATCTGGTATGGTTTCTTTCGTGCGCTTCCGAGGACACACACTGCTCACGTTACATTGCGCTACACAAGTTAACAGAAAGTCTGCCAAGTTTTTTCAAGTGTTACCGCATGATTTGGATAGAACATTCGTTCGGCATAAAATTTGCGACCCCAGTACACGCAATTTTGATTAGCGCAAGTATCATACAAATCTGTGCAGGAAACGAGAACAGTCAATTACAATCACTGCTGTGTATAACAGCATTTGTGCCCACGTAACGGGCACACTGTACCGGCCAACATTGTTGTGGCCCACTGTGGCCGCTGTAGTGTCGCGCCGTGAGCACGACCAGTAGGGAAATGAGAAGTTCGGGAAGACGTCACCAGGCGCAGGGCAAGCGGCGGCGCCTGTCTGTGGTCACCGGGCCGTGTCGGCCAAACGATCGCAGGAGGGGAGTATTTCCCCTCCTTGCCCCGCCATGGGGGCGGGGAGTAGAAGACTCGCCCTGATGCCTCAGGGGCAAATTTAAAGGGCCTTGCTCGGGGCGGTAGGCAGTTTGGAACAGTTCGAGAGTGACGAGTAAGTGCCTAGGAGTAGTGATGATTGCGATCAAGTGCTTGTGTCTACGGTGAGTTTTTCTTCTGGCGGACTGGGACCTGGACTGTATAACGGCTTTGATTTGGATTGTGGTTTTCTGGAAATAAAATTGGTGAAAGAACTGTTGTTGTTTCAATCTTTTACATAATCACAAGTTTCCAAGCTTCAACATCTTTAAGCAAACGGGTTCATTCGTCCGCTGAGGTGATCTCATAGTGCCGCGGGTAGCTCACACGGCCACAGAGGACCTGGTACCATACAAGTACCGGGCCCGTGCCCCCGACGGCCTGACGTATGACGGCCGGCCCTCCGTAAAGGAAAAGTCCATCCAAAGTCCACCACCGACCCCAGACATCTCATCCATAAAGCCTATAATGGAACAACTGTGCGTGAGCCCGTTCCGGCAATAGCTGGTGAACACAAAGAAGCATATGAAAGCGACGTGTGCATACAAATGTGTGCAAACAAATAGCTTGTAATTCCGAGAACCGGCGCCAAGTTTAGCAGGCGAACTCAAACTTATACTAGTTTAAGTAAAGAGAGGCTAGCTCAAAAAACTATGCTTAGTGAATATGAAGAGCCAAGCACAAAACTGGTAGCATCATTAAGAAATTAAAAATTGTTATATTTTATGTAATATGCGTTCTCTTTCAGGATCGAAGATACATGTAAAGGGTTAAATTTTTAAAGATTTTATTTCCTGATCAATTTTCTTTTATGTACAATTAAGGTAGTGCTTAAGTTTAATTAAAAGCACCCTCCCTGAACTAATACCATAAATCAAGATGTAGAAACCAAAATTTAGCGGAGCAAGTAGAAAGTATGCGAGAAAATGTGCTGATGTAGCACCACTAAGAATAATGTTGGTATTATGTGATGTTAAGTGACAGCTGGTTGAAGGTAACACATTTTAAAATAAATATGGCCACACGACGTAGTCTGTTCCGTCGTGAGGAACTTCAATTTGAATTTTCAAATGAGAGTGACAGTTCTGATATCTTTTTGTAACAATAGAGATGAAGGCCAGAACCATGATCATATATATTGTGACGTTCGTGGCCTGGCCACGAACCTCACAGCACCCACGCAACATCGGCTGTGACGGAAAGTACGTGAGAACACCGGAAAAGCAGCCAGAGATGGAAAAAGGCGCTACCTGTCGGTTGCGGCCAGAAGCGGCGGCGGGGTACTCTCGACGTAGGGGCGGCACGCCTGGGGTTTACTATGACGTCAGAGCCGCATTTATACAGCGGAGCGGCGAAGAGTTGCTTCTTCTTAAATCAAACGGCGACGTGAGAGGTAGCTTCCGTAGTTAAGACGCGGGGTCGTGAATAATACCACGAGCAGTAGTGGAGGAGACCGTTATAGTATTGAGGCGGCGAAAGCAGCAAAGTGAAATTGTAACGAGGCTGCATAAATTAAAGAGAACGTTGACTGTGAGAACGTGAGCTGAAATAAGTGAGAATTGAGTGGAGTAGTAAACGTGTGAACCGTATTAGATAATCAACGCGCTGGTGGAGCGACACGTTAACACACGCGAGAGACTGAGAAATACGCGTGCGCGTGTCTGGATCTAGCGGCGAGAGCTAAAGAAGATTGTTCTGGATCTGGCGGCGAGAGCGATAGAAGACTGGTTCAGCAATTTGGTAGCGGGCTACGGAGACGGCTTCCTAGGACATTTGGGAAACGCGAGCGGCGGCGCGGCTGGAGTTGAGCAGCGACCTCGACGACACGACGGCGGTGCGTAACCCGGGGGCTTGGGCAGCTGCAAAGGTAATCCGCATTTGAATAAAACCAAAGTGGGGAGACCGGAATTTGGACGGGAGTGATAGCGAAAGATAAGAACATTAAACTTTGCAAGATCGCCTTAAATTTGATTCACGGCGAAGTAAATTAACCTTGTACGACGGTAATGCATTCAATTGCATTCGATTTAGAAATTGTGTAAATATTTGATTAGAGTTCATTTTATTGTGTATAAAATTATTAGCGAGGAAAATTATGAATGTAAAATAGCGATAAGATCCCAGATAACGTGTAATGGTAATCAATCCCAGGAGTGTGGGAAAGTTCAATTTCACTTAATTTAATAATCTAGCAAAAATACGTGCACGAGTGTTAGGATTTATTGTGATTAGTCACAATATAACGAGCAAATCATTAAGTAAAGATTTTTTTGTGTTGTAAATTCTATGATTTTTAAACTTGAGTGTCAAGTGTAAAGAGTCTCTTGTGCCATATTTCAGAATATATCATTGTTTTATCTAATTTTGTGTCTGGGTGTGCTACTTTCTCATACACGAAAGATCCTGCCCCGCTGAGATTTTTCGAAGCTCGAAAGAGCATTCTACAAGGCGTCCCCCGAAGTGGGGGCGTTAGAATATATACGAGTATCTCGCCAGACGCAGAGCCGAGCGGACGTGTTTTGCTAAGCGCTCTACCTGCTGAAGGATGGTGTCGACCGAGCAGTGGCGCGCGGCTATCGGCCGCTGAGTGAGGTGCTACCTGCCGCGCTGTCGCGGTGCCCGGGGGACAGCGCAGGGGCTGGGGCTCCTTGCGAACGTGCTGGGCGCGGCGGTGATGGCGGTCTTACTGGCAATCGGTGGGGTGGAGCTGAATCCTGTCCCCCCTACTAACGTCGATATCATCGAAACGATCAATAGGAACCACAAGGAACTTATTGATAGAATCGATGTGTTGCAGGCTAGGGTTACGTCGGCTGAGGCTTCAGTGCAATCGCTGCAGACAGCCAACGAGCGGCTGGCACGCAAGGTGGATTACCTTGAGAACCAGTCGCGGCGTAACCATATCATTGTTACTGGCATCCCAGAGCAGCGGAACGAGTCTTGGGAGGACTCAGAGAAGCATTCTTTATTTAGCGGAGCAGCTGGGGGTCAGGCTGGAGTTCCAGGACATCGAGCGCGCGCACCGAACCGGGCAGCGGCGCGAGGGACAGCCGCGTATGATTGTGGCCAAGCTGGCCTCATTCAGGAAGCGGGAGGAGCTGCTGCGTGCAGCCCGGGAGTATCTCTCCCGGAATGGCAGGGTGCGCGTCCGTGAGGACTTGAGCTGGGCATGCGGCAAACGCGTAAGGCGTTAATTCCGCATTTGCAGGAGGCGAAAGCTAGCGGAAGGCAGGCGTCGATTCGTTTCGACAAGTTTGTCGTGGCAGGGCGCAGCTACGTGTCGGCTGAGCTGACGGCCCGTCCGCGGGCGTGGGAGGGGGCAGTGGGGTCCCGTGAACTCTGCGAGGGGGCAGAACCCCAGGAGGGCGGACACCCCCTCCGGGCAATCGGGCGCCTTTTCGCGGCCGCCCCCACCCGCGCCTGCGGCCGTGACCGCGGCCGCGCCTGCGCCTCGTGCTGGGGCGGTGCGGACGACCTCTGACCCCGCGGCATCGCGGCGGAGGCGGTCTCGTTCGCGTTCGTGCCGGCGGTCGCGCTCGCGTTCCCGGCGGAGCTCACGGCACACGGCACTCACGCCCAGGCGCTTCGCGGCCGACAGCCTGGAGCTCTTACGATGGTGATGGCTGCAGCAAACCTGCAGCAGCAGGAAGCTCGCGGTGAGTCGGGACCCAGCAAGTCGCCAAATAGGCATGAATAGGCTTTAAGAATAGGGTGTTGGAACATCAAAGGCCTATGCTCTAAGCTCGGAAATCAAGACTTCCATGGCTACATAAATACATTTGATATAATCGGTCTCGTAGAAACTTGGAAGTGTAATGAGCAACATTAATTTATTAAAATTCAACCTTATTACAATTCTCGCCACATGGCTACCCGCACACGGAAAACGAGACGTTAGGAAATCAAGGGTCTGGGACAAATATGTTGACCATTTAGACCGACCTTTCGAAACTTTCGAAAAACTTTCAAAACCCCCAACATATAAATACGGGGCGCACGAAGCAGGCATTATTCAGAGCTTTCCGAGCTGTGCCGCGCGTGTGTGTGTGCGTGTGTGCGTTAGCGCGCGCGTGCGTGTGTGTGCGCGCGCGCGTGCCTAACGACCCGCCACCCGCCGTCACTCCGCCGCTCCGTCGCCCGTCTCGAGTTCGACCTCATCTCTACTCATCGCCATGGACCCGAACGCCGCCTCTACCGCCGCCCCGATGCTGCAGGCTGAGATTGGTGCTATGGTCAGCAGCTGACGCCAACAAGAGCGACTCTCGACTTTCTTCTCTCCCTTCTCGTCTCCTCCCCCATCTCATCTCTTAGTAATCAGAATGGCAATAGGTAATTTGGATAAATAAATTTAATTCTCTACGAATGGCTCTTCTCTCATTTCCCCTTCTCATTCCCGACCACTCAGAACATTCACGTGAAACCTCTCCTGTGTGGACTACGCTTGAAACTTAGCATTCGCACAGGAGGGACATCACAGAAGGAAGGTGAAACGTTAAATGTATCTGTTTTTACAGCCATATGCAAAAATAAAAAAAACGTAGAGGGGAAAGGGGTCGGTACCCGGGTGTTGTTGCGTGCATATTTCGGGCTAGGTTAATGTAATTTATTTATGAAATTACAAAAAAAATCAGATAATTTCCTTTGTATTAGACTAGTAATGCAAAATACAGACATCGCCATTGTATTTATATACCACAGGGCTCGCGTTATTATTCTCCAGAAGCCTTCGACGAACTCCATGATTTCTTAGACACGTCGAAGCAGAGGTATCCGAGTACTGATTTACTAGTATTAGGTGACATGAATGCTCGAATTGGCGATGAGCAGGAAGTATTTTCGGAGTTCGACCAGCAAGAAGCGAGAGCTAATTCTAAAAAAAAAGCAAAGACTCAGTAATCAATAATGATGGTCTGGAATTGTTAGAATTATGCGAGATTTAATCTCGAAATATTAAATGACAACTATGGACAGGATACTGAAGGGGAACTAACTTTTATGAGTGGGAATGGAGGTAGTGTAATAGATTATGCTCTGTTGTCTCATGAAAGAAACAATTTATTAGATTTGGGAATCGAATTACGGGCAGAATCCGACCACTTGCCTGTGTGCGTTCATTTGGCAGTAAATGCTACTGAACTGCCACCGGCAGTGGAGCGGGCAGGAGCAACGAATTTCACAATAGGAAGACAACTGTTTGTATGGAAAGAGAAAAGGCGACAGGAATTTGCAGAATCTATTCTTAACTCGGCAGGGTGGACGCGAAAGGAACGGTCTCCGGAGAGGCAAACAAGGAATTTAGAAAGGCGGCTCTATCGCGCAGGGAAGGGCATGCGAATCTGGGGTGAGGAGGAAGGGTACTGACCCAAGGGTGGTTTAGCGAGGAGTGTCGGGAGAGCAGACGTGAAGCAATAGTAGCCTCAAGGATGTTCAGAAACAGGGGAACTGCGGAAGCGTGAAATAGTTACTTGTTATTACGTAGCCAGTACGAGGCCACAATTAAGAAATCGAAAATATCTTGGCAAAAGTGCTGTGTATAACAGCAATTGTGCCCACGTAACGGGCACACTGTACCGGCCAACATGGTTGTGGCCCACTGTGGCCGTGGGTAGTGTCGCGCCGTGAGCACGTCCAGTGAGGAAGTGAGAAGTTCGGGAAGACGCCACCAGGCGCAGGTCAAGCGGCGGCGTCTGTCTGTAGTCACCGGGCCGTGTCGGCCCAACGATCGCGGGAGCCTTTCCCCTCCTTGCCCCGCCATGGAGGTGGGGAGTAGAAGACTCGCCCTGATGCCTCAGGGGGCATATTTAAAGGGCCTCGCCCGGGGCGGTGGGCAGAGTTGGATCAGTTCGAGAGTGACGAGTAAGTGCCTAGGAGTAGTGTGATTGCGATCAAGTGCTTGTGTCTACGGTTAGTTTTTCTTCTGGCGGACTGGAACCTGGATTGTATAACGGCTTTGATTTGGATTGTGGTTTTCTGGAAATAAACTTTGTGAAAGAACTGTTGTTGTTTCAATCTTGTACATAACAAGAAGAGTGAGTCAGCAATAAGAGGCAATTTTAAGAAACGATCATAGTAAATCAATTTGGGATGTTATAAGATCTCTGCGTAATAAAATAAATGCAAGTAATGCAATTTCAGCAGATGCGTGGGAGCAGTACTTTTCACGGGCGCTCGCAATAGCGAATATTGGAACAGGGCTAGATATTATCACTGACCGGTGTCCCTGAATTAGACGAACCTCTAACCTGGAATGAAGTAAACAGGGCTATTCTAGCCATGAATAATAAGAAAGCAGGCGGCGCGGATGGCATTCCGACAAAATTTATTTCGGAATTGTGGCACATAGACCCAGAGAGTATTCTTAATTTATTTAATGCAATTGTTGATTCCGGATCGTATTCAGAAACGTGGAGTACAGCTAGCCTCCAACCGGTCTTTAAGAATAAAGGTGATACGAATTATCGCGGAATTAGTCTTACCAGCGCTGAGCAAACTATTCTGTAAAATACTCAACGGGCGACTGAGTGAATGGGCGGAAAAGTACAGTAAAATATCAGAATTCCAAGCAGGCTTTAGGAGAGGCTTCGCGACCACCGACAATATCTTTGTGTTAGATACCCGAGTAAAACAGGCGCTTGCGAGTAAACAAGTCCACCTATATTGCAGTTTTGTAGATTTCGAAGAGGCTTTTGACTATCAATAGGGAAGCTTTATGGTGAAAACTAAATGAACTAGGCGTCTCGCGTAAAGTTTTAAAATTGTTGCAGAGCATGTACGAAGAAGTAAATGTCTGTGTCAGGTGCGGAGATGGAACTCCAACGCGAAAAATAAAATCGACAGTAGGAGTAAGACAGGGCTGTCCTCTCTCACCGCTATTGTTTATTTTGTTTATAAACGATTTATTGACGTGGGTACAGGAAGCGGATACATCTGCGCCGGAAATTTAGGGCCTGAACATTCCCGGGCTACTATATGCTGATGATTTAGTTTTATGTTCCGAGACTATTGACGGCTTACAGGAAAGTTTAAATATCCTAGAAACGTATAGTGAAACATGGGGACTAAAAGTAAATATTCAAAAAACGAAAGTAGTTGTCTTCAAGAATGGGGTTATCTGGGGTAACAAGAGAAATGGTGTTACGCTCAGGAGGAGATCGACCGGGTCAAAACATTTACATATCTTGAAGCAAAATTTTCCATGAATGGGGGATGGAATAATCACATAGTGGCGGCGCACAGTAAAGGAAGAATTGCGCTCAAAGAAATCGTTTGAGCAGTGCGCGGGGCTCCGGAATTGTCTTTCAAGATGTGCGATACAATGTTTAAATCGCTAGTTCTCCCAGCTATGAATTATGGGTCAGAAATCTGGGGAGTGGATAGGATAGATCGACTAGAAAGCGTCGAAACAGATTATTTCAAATTAATTCTCGGAGTCTCTAGATTCGCAGCAAATGCCGGAGTCTTAAAGAGAGGTCGGTAGTGTAGGAAGTTGGAAAGATTTTAAAATGAAACCCATTAAACTTTGGATTAAATTAGCAGGTGAACAGGCTGACACTTATACATAGATGCTTTAGAGTGCAGTTACAGGGAAGCAACCAACGTCGTACAAAATTAAACCGCTACTGGAACGTGCAGGTCTGGGAGACGTTTCTCCGGAGATGGTGGGAGATAGGTGAACACGTGAGATAGAACGGCTAATTTCCGATAGACTTGCGGATATTAAAAGGAAAGAGATCCTGGCAGCAACGGCCGAAAAACGTTCGCTAGTTGCGCAAATTCACGCGAGTCCGTTATGGGGTTGTGAACGTTACGTACACACTTCGAAAGGACGTAAGAGGGGGATACACTTGGTTCAGGGTCGGGGGGTGGATGCAAAGTAGATTAAAGGACTAATAGGAATGGCATCTGTGTGCTTTGCGGTGATAGGGAAGACTGGATCCACATCCTTTTAACCCTAGAATGCATACAGGGGTTACGCGTAACCCCATCTCACTTTTCAAGAACGTACAACTTTTAAATACGAAGTTGGCAAACTTGAAACGCTGTGTATTCTCTAACAATGGGAAGTACGTTAAATTGCAATTTCCTTCGTTTCAGTTTTACATTGAGACTCGTGGATATATTGTGCTCGGGGTGGCTAGTAACCCCTGTATGCTGATTACGTTGTGTTCTTTCCGATGTCAAGGATAAAGATGAATGTGAATGATTCGAAATTTGAAGAGCAGATTGATCGCTGGATTAGTGAAAGTGAAAGCGATGATTTTGAAAGTGATTTTACCGACTGTGAAGATAATGCTTCAATTCAAAGTGAATACAGTAGTGTCATTTCGGAGAGCGAACTTTCAGATGTCGACGATGCACCTGCTTTAACGTCGACTGTGTTAAAGGGAAAAAATGGATTTACTTGGAGTTCGAGTGAACCCCGACAGACACGAACACCCCAAATAAATATTGTTCTAAGATTATCTGGTGGAAAGGGAGCTGCAAAAAGTGTTTCATCAGAACTTGTGAGCTGGAAAATTTTATTCACCGATAATATGATCTCAGAAATTTCCAAATATACTAATCAAGAAATAGAACGGCAAAGGGAGAAGTACACAGATGCCAGATACATCCATGACACGAATTCTCCTGAGATTTTGGCTCTATTTGGTCTATTATACATTTCTGGTTCCCGAAAGGATTGTCATTTGTCTGTTGAAGAGATGTTCGATAAAACAGGTCCACATATTTACCGGTGTATCATGAGCGAACCTCGATTTAAGTTTTTGTTAAATTGCTTGCGTTTTGACGACAAAACACGTAGAAATCGAGATGACAAGTTCGCTCCCATTCGTGAACTCTGGACATGTTTTATTTCAAATTGTACTACTAGCTATACACCACACGAATTTTGTACCGTAGATGAACAGCTACTGGGATTTCGTGGACACTGCCCACGAAAGAGTATATTAAATCAAAACCTGACAGATATGGTATCAAAATAGTAACAATGTGCGACGCAAGAACCTACTATAGGGTCAGTGCAATTCCCTACATAGGAACGGAACCTGGAGAAACAACAGAACCATTGCCAAATCAGTATGTGAAAAACTGACAGAATGCATCCATGGAACTAAGAGAAACATCACCATGGATAATTGGTTCATGTCGATTCCATTGGCTGAAACTATGCTAAAAGATGATCATATTGCAGTAGTAGGAACACTGAGACATAAGAGAGAAATCCCTCCACAATTTCTCCCTAACAAATCTAAAGAGGTGTTGTCACAATTCGCTTTTCAGAAAAATATGACTTTGGTATCATTCACCCCGAAGAAAGCCAAATCAGTATTGCTGTTATCTACGATGCACTTTACTAAAACAGTCAATGATACTACAAAGAAACCTGAGATAATAGTTTTGTAACTCTACAAAAGGGGGAGTTGACACTTTCGACAAAATGGTTCATTCCTATACTGTTGCAATAAAAACCAGAAGATGGCCTCTTAGGAATACTTGATCAAGCTGGCATTAATTCTTTGGTACTGTTTAAGATGTCTCAAAGAAAGGAAAAAATTAAAAGACGCAAATTTCTTATGGCGTTGGGGCTTCAAATGTCGAGGGAACACCTTGAAAGTCGTTTGTCCAAGAATATAAACAAAGAACTGAGACACACCATTTCATGTCTTCTAGGAAAAAGGGAAGGTGAAATTACTGCAGACAGAGATATACCGACTCCAATGAAGCTTGGAAAGCAATCAAGATGTGCCCTCTGTGACAGAAAAAAAGATAGGAAAACAAAGAGTTTGTTATAAGTGTCACAAACCTGTGTGTGCTGATCATCGCAAAGACGTGTGTATTACATGCACAATGTAATATAAAGTTATTAATAAATGTATGTTGAAACACCCTCTGTAGCAATTATTTAATACTTTTTTATAAGTAATACTTTGACAAAATTAGTTGGAGTTACCAGTAACCCCATGTATGCTGTAATGTGTACGACTTTTATGTATCCGTTCTAGGGTTAATTTGCGGTGCGGCCGAAACATGGAGAGGAAAATGGATGGGAATGGGAAATTACTACTTCCAAAATAGGAACGTAACGCTCGCCCAAAACATTTTAGGTGATAAAAGATCTAAATTCATGAAAGAATTAGGAACATTTCTAGGAAAGGTTTGGACCATTAAGGAAACAAATTAGGGAGTGGTCGGTGGTAGTTGCCGAAGACATCCCGGCGAGTGGGACGTACATTTTATAATGCCGTCTCCACCACCACCACCACCACCACCACCACCACCACCACCACCACCACCACCACCACCCCGAAATCCCGCTTCGGATTCAAACTTTGGAATCAGATTTTGCGAAATTTAACATTATTCAGCAAAAGTTAGATGCGTGTTTTTCTGAAGGGGAAGCTGGTAGCGAAAAGGCCGATTTTGAAAACAGATATTTTGCTCTGTTAACTAGAGCTACGCAATTGCATAGAAATTTTCAGCGACAGAGACCCTCTGTTTCTGCGCAGCCCAGCCCCGTCGCGCCCGGCCTTCAGCCACTACTCCCTCTAGAACCGCTACCCTCGCAGGCGGCTGACCTTGGCTTGCCAGCTGCGAGCACTCCCCTGCGGGGCCCCGACCCGTTTCGGCCAGACAACACGCGGCATGCCCCCTCTCTCAGCGGTGCGTTATCGCCAACACCTGTCCCAAGTTCTGATGAACACTACGCGGTAGTTCCGCCTTTTCACCGTCCCGTGTTTACGCGACATTCCTTTAGGCCGTGATTACCTGTTCTGAGAATTCCTTCATTTTCCGGCAATGATTCTGAATGGGAGCATTTTTCTCATTGTTTGAATCATTAGTTCATAATTCTCCCGATTTGCCGGAAATTGAAAAGTGGCATTTCTTACAATCTTATGTCACAGGTAGTGCAGCCAAGTTAATCGAAGGCCTGCCTTCGCGGAAAGTTATGTAGAAGCGATTCGTATTTTGAAAGCTAGATACGAAAATCCTAAATTACGTAAACACAAGCTGATTTCTTCTTTATTTAATTACACTACGATTACGAAAGATTCGGCGTCCGGGTTATTTTCGCTAATTGATCATTTCAAACGCACTATTCGGGCGCTTAAAGTTTTAAAAGAACCAGTGGAGTATTGGGATTCGATTTTGTCCTTTCTTGCATCAAAATTAGATGAAACTACGCATCGAGACTGGGAAACATTCCGCACAGACGCACGTCCCGTCTCTTGATAGTTTATATGCGTTCTTGGAGGCAAGAGCCACATGTCTTGCTAATGTGGCGGCCGACAGAAGGACAAAAGAAAGAACCTCAGCCAAGGCAATTCCAAAGAGTAGGAATTTCGTGTCTGACCAAGATGTAGTTTGTGCAAAGGTCCGCACAGTTTAGTAAAATGCAAATTGTTTCTTGAAAAATCGCCTTACGACAGACATTCTTTCGCTAAGGAAAAAAGATTCTGCTTCATGTGCCTTCGGCCTGGACATGGTCTTTCCACTTGCTCTGCAAAAGTGTAACAAATGCGGGTACAAACATCATGTGCTTCTGCACAGGGAAATAAAATCGAGAGTTAATGTTGAACAAACGGCAGCTATAAGCGACGAGTGCTCCGAGGCCGCAGAATGCGAAACTTGTCAGCGCTCATGTTAATCAGAACTTCGCTTCAAAAGCCGCATTATCCACCGTTTGCGTGCTGGTTAAGAATGCCAACAATAAGTTCTTTAAGTTCAGAGCATTACTCGATAATGGTAGTACGCATTCATTAATTACAGACACGGCTGTAAAGAAATTAAAATTACAACCTAAAACGACCTCGATTTGTATTATCGGAGTCGGCGGCACTGTTTCTAAATCTCTTAATTCAGTACGCCTGTCAATGGCCTCCGCTGTCGGTAGTAATTTTAATTTCAGTTTAAATGCACTTGTGGTAAAGAATATTACATCTAATATTCCCTACTACTCATTCGACCTTACTGGCTTGAAGATTCCTAAAAATTTAAAACTTGCCGATACCCAATTTCACGTAGCGGCTCCGGTAGATATTCTGTTAGGCGCCGATATTTTTTGGAACTGTTTAAGATCACGTAAATTTAGAATCCCTCGGACCAAATCTCTAAATCTAAATTTGAAAGAAACTGTATTCGGATGTATCGTGACCGGCATTATAAAACATTTGTTTTTAGCCTTTGCAATTTTGCTGCAGAACAATTTAATTTCGAGAAGTTTTGGGAACCAGAGGAAATTTCTGGTAGCGACACTCCCTCAAACAACAATGACTTTTGCGAGAATATCTTAAATTCAAAACCACTGTGTTCTATTTCTGATGACCCAGAGTCAATCGAAGCCTTAACCCCCGCTCATTTCCTTCTTGGCAGGCAGCTCAACGCCTTAGCTTTGCCTCCCGCTCCTCCAAATATTAAGTCATTACATGTGTTCTAGGCCATAGAGGCACAAAAAGCCTTTTTCTGAAAACGGTGGAGCTCTGAACCAGCTGCAGGTCAGAGCTAAGTGTCTCACTTGCAGTCCTGACCTGAAAATTGGACAGCTGGTGATAATACGAGCCGAGGGCCTTCCACCTCTCGTGTGGCCTCTGAGGAAGGTGTTGGAGATTCTTCCTGGACGCGATAATCGTGTCCGAATTGTCAATCTGAAGACTTCGCAAGGCGTTATCACCCGTACTTTGCCGAGGATCTGCCCTTTACCTATGGCAGAGGACGCTGATAACCTATGTCGGGTGCCGCCTCCCTCTACACGTTTTCTATAGAGAGGTTGAGTGAGTGCATTCCATAGCATTTTTGATAAAACACTGTGTCCTGCACTTCAGCTCCCCCCCCCCAGTATGTTAAATTTGAAATTTAAGTGATCATAGTTACGGAATTATTGTGCTACATCAACATCTTGATGCCAACATTCATCTGAGAAGTCCATCTGAGAAG